>JAOSYY010000009.1:736538-800426 GCA_025727935.1 Hebomoia glaucippe | reverse complement strand
ATTATAAAACGTTTTTTGTCTCTCCTGAAAAGTAGTGATTTCTGAGATACGAGGTTGCGTCAGAAAACCATCGATATGCTACAATACTACGTAAATCGAATTACATCTATATATTAAGGTATAGCATAGTTTTCTAAATGCTTATAAATGTCTATATTGCTTTTTATTCTAAGTGTATTGGGCGAATTTTGATGAGATTTTCAGTGTTAGATCTGATCTTGTAACGCGTAATATCACTTTTGTCATCATGTATACCTACATAAAATCAATCGCGGGGCTCTACTATTAACCATAAAATAAAAATGAAGAATTGTCAGATTTAAATAGATTATTCATTTAATTATTATAAAAACGGAAAAAGCTTAAACACACTGGTATAAATTTGCATTTTTGACAGATTATTGAATTCGACAATTAAAGGATTAATCAACACTGAATCAAGTGTTATCATAATATTATTTTAGTATGAAGACATTTAACTCGAAGTAACCTCCCTACTGTACTCAGTACACTGTGTGAAGAGTGCCTGAGGGCCGGTGAGGGGTGAGGAGAGTTACAGCTATTTCCGTTGCAATAACAGTAGACAGTACCCATGGTATTTTTATTACGAGCGACCGCTTTATTTCAGTTACAATTTGACAAAATAAAAATAAGGGCCGCGCGTGCCGGTAATGTGACACTGTGCTAGTGATGTGCATAACGGACATATCGATAAAATAGAAATTGTAACTAAATATTATGAAAATAGCAAAATATTGTCCTGTGTATCGTCAACCTAACAGTCTTAATCTTATTAAGGGTAGCAAATGATTTTAAAATGAATAATTATATAAAATTATGCATAATAGATAACAAATAGTCTTTGAAGATTTTGCGGTATCCTATCAACTAAAGCCTTGTTTCTTACACAAATATTATTCAGAATAAAGGTTTCATACATTGTTGAGCAAAGAATCTGACGGCTCAAGTAATGATCGACGCTTACATATGTTAAAATTTTCAGGTTGTTATTCCTTGTCTTTCTTATAGTCATATTATAATACATACAATAACAAAAATTATCGCTGTTTTTGCTTTCAATGACCATTATACTCAAAGATAACATACAGTCATCAAATATACACACAATCAATAATCTCGAGAAACTCGGATAAGTCTTTTAGCAGGAAAGACAATTTATTAACGAAATCTTACAGAAGTATTTAATATTAATTTCGTCTTCTCAATCACATATATTCAGAAGCGTTAAAGTTATCTATAATCAGAACTTTCAACACATCCCTATTTCTTTAACCACTTGTAATTTGTCGCGTCCATCGATGGTTCTACACACACGGCCATACAATGCCTCGCACATGAGCATCAATGTACAACCAAAGATATAGAACTTAGAGATGTTTTTAATGAGGGTGCATTCACCTCTTAGAATATTTAAATAAGTGCGTTTCGGGAAATAGGGACATGGGACGTTTCCGTGTTCTTAAGACACTTCGTAAACGTAAAAGGGTATCGGGTATTTTGAGAATCGGCAGCTAATTAAGAGCTTCACTGTTTACCTTTGAGCTGGGTTTGAGTGACACTCGAAAATTGTTACGAGTTCTATAAGACGAGAATTTCTTCTGATAAGGTAAGAAAACTGCACAGGGGGTTATGTAAGAGGTTTCCCTTACAAAAGCAACGAAGAACAAAATATGAGATGATTTATAAAAATATTTCGTAAAAGAAACAAATGAATGACCTACGATCGAACTTAAACACTTTCCGATCAAACACTAGAACAATAGTGGCACTATAAATGTACATATGGCATATTTTGACTTAAACAAAAGAAGAATATAGCAATATTCGTTCATTATTGCCATAACAGTGAAGCCATCCGACATTAGGCTATATGTTCACGCAATCCTTACACCCCTGAATATAAATATAACACCTGTCTAGCTGTCAAAACTTTTACAACCCCTATCGCAGGGGAATTTAGCATTGTGGCTGATACATTGATGGGAAGTTTCCTTGGTGTTATAGTCGTAGTTTCCTTACGTCTTTAATCTTTTTTGCGATTAAAAAAGTCTACAGATCCATATATTTCCATTTTATCAACTCGAAAATTACAAATTAAAATATATGTTGAGGTGTTTATCAATGTATATCATGGAATTAAATCATTTCGCTTAAATGGTCCAGGGTTTATGTAATCGGAAAAGAGGTAGGAACATTAAACTTATTTCCTTTGAATAATTGGAAACCATCAAAGTACAAAGCGTGGTGTAAGGTGTGTTATTTTGTTATCTTGGTATTTTGGGTCGCGTGTCTTGCATAATATTTGTTAATAGCAGTGAAAGTGATATATTTTCATTGTTTTGATATTTCAAATATATTCTATATGGTTTATTTTTAAATATATCTATAATAATAGGTAAACACAACGCTTCTATGTCAATATTTAAAAATAAGTGTTATATTTGTATTAGATAAATAGTTTATATGTTGAAGAGTGGGTGTGAATTTTTCTTGCCAAGTTCCTTTCTTACAGGCTTTAACTTTTGACATGCGGATGTGGTAGTGAATATAAATGTAGAATTGACGGTTATATGTGTTACTTAGTGACATATATAAATAAAAACTTTTTGACTTAGTTCAGAAGGTTAAAATTTATATATAATAAGTTAAGAAGACACAATGATCAATCTTTTAGTAGAGGAAATGTTTGTAAAATATTTTTTTAATAATTATAATATCAATGTATTGTGATGCTATGTATTAATTAATTATTATTTATCATAACATTATTTGAACCAGCGGCTTATTCCTCTAGCGTATTAAAGCCAGTAAAACAATGTTTTTCATGTATAGTTACTTCTCGTCATTTCCACTCACCCCTCCCTATAAGTTTCCACCTGACGTAAAAAATCTTTACTTGTGTAAAACAGCAATAAACAATCGTCACAAACTTTCACATAACTTTAGACAGTATTATAAATGTGGGGTGATTGGGCAATAAACCGAGGAATGAGGCAAGTGAGACCTAATATCTGTTTCACGCACTTCATGAAGTTGTATAACCCCAGGTTTTCAGTTTGCGTTTAAGATAATTACTGGCTTTTTAGTTGTCAGCTCTTAAATGATAAACAAAATATTTTATTTATATGAGTCAAATTATTTAAAAATATAGATTATATTGTAGGGCTTTAAAAATTTCACTTGTGACAATGGCCAAAATTTCAAAAAATATTGTGCCTTCTTCAATCGTTTTTTTTCAAAAACTGTAGGAATTATTTCGAAAAAAATTGTGTTCACCTGTTCAAGAACATCAAATTGAAACTATGAATTCATTAACTGTCTCTCTAATGTAACTAAAAGCTACCGCGATTGAATGTCACCAGGTCCTATGTATTATTATTTCGTACGATAGTTTCGCGGTCGAGTCGTAAGCGCAGTAAACGCAGCACAAACACAGAATACAAAGTGCAATTAAAGTAACGCACGCGAGGCGCCGCCATCGCCGCCCTACACCCGCCCAGTACCACGCACTAGGTGCTAACTGCTAACTATTGTATTGATTAGAATTACAATCTTACAGCCGACATCTTTATACTCCACTGCCATGGAGTTACGTGTGTCATCCTATAAATTAGCAATACTATTAAAGAAGCCTTTATCAGTTTTTTGTCTGCCTTATTATACAGACAAATCATGATGTATCAGATACAAGACATAGTTAAAGTGCAAGTACTGAACTATTTATGATGTGGAAACTAAATAAGGCTGATAAATTATTTGTCTGTTAAATAAATACAGTATTGTTTCTATCAGATGCCACTAGAGGATACGGGGATTTTTTAGAATATGTCATTATATAATAATTTTCAAACTCTAGTGTGTCTTTAAAAGATTTTGATCATCAAGTACTTAGAATAGTTTTGGAGAATTAAGTGTATACTTGTAAACCTAAGAAATAAAGTACATTAAGTATAAGATGAACGAGATACACGTTTTGTCACATTTACAACAATGGCATAAAATATAAATATTGCAGAAACATAAAAATCACGTTTATTAAAACTTTTCGAAGTTTATATCAGAGTTACGACATTTTCACTATGGCGCCAACTGAGCCCAAACGAAATTAACGTTACACTAAAAATATATTAAACACGCAATACGTGTTATTCCAGAATAGAGAAATAGAGTAAAAAGTGTGTAAATATATCGTTCAACGGACTCGTGAATAATCTCACAGATAAACTTCACTGAGACACAAAACTATGTGATTTGATTTCGGCGCGAAGTAGGAAGGCGTAGGGCGACATTTTATTGGATAAGGTATTTTTTTTATAATTATTAATTACACGAACAGTTAAGAACATTAGGTTTAAATATAATATTTATATGTTTACAAGTTTAGTGGATTTATGTAAGTTATAAATAATAGAACTGATTATTAGTCTGTAGTGTGCATATGTAGTATCTATAAAAATTTATTCATAATAAATAAATATATTGTCTTTTGCAGGCTTTTTGAATGTTTTTTATAATACACACTCCAATCATAGCTACATGGTAACGTGGGTGTTGATGAGAAAATTCATAATTTGATTTCCGAGTCTTGCGCAGGTAATACCACCTCCACTAATTAAGCGTCGCGTTCGCAAGTGCATCCCGCCCACACTCATTTGGTATATTATTTTGGTTGGCGACGGTATTGCCTCACGACTCACTGTGAAATATGCCTGGCTATCCACTTACCCGAATGTCCACTATTTATTGAGATTACAGACTTGCTGCTTATCCTACACAAGATATTAGATCTACACTTGTTATTATGAAATATGTTTTGTACCTATAATTTGTCATGTCTCACCAATTTCCACCTAAAAACCTGTCTAGTTTTTATTAAAACATCTCATAAATTGTGTTTGAATTTATGGAATGTTTACTAGTGCAATTTATTTATATCGAAAATATTATGTAAACCCCATAACACCGGTGAGACAAGAATTTTAACTTTTGGTAAATCAAAAATACTTACACGTCGACGAATAAGCGTAACAGAATAAATAGGAACTTGAGTACCTTAAACTGTCGCAGACTACAGAAACGCGTATCCACGTGCCATACGCGACGGAAGCGTACAATGACCCCCTCTACCCTCGTACTTCCCCCCTCGCGTCTTAGTGCATCAGCTATTTCTATATCGGAGACACTACACACTTTCAATGCGTAGATTATGGTTTAACTAACCATAGAACAACGATATCTTCAGAAATAAAAGTAATTAATTTTTTTAAGCTTAGAAGTCTGACGTAATTTTTATTTCATGGCAGCTCAAGTGTTATCCATTAGGTATAACACTAAGCTTTTGAGTTGATTGATATTGTTTAAATATTCTCGCTCACCGAGTTTACTAAATTAACAGTCTGTAAATTCAACAGTTCTAGTAGCTTCACTCGTATATTATGTAATAAAATCTTAGAAATGAGGGAACTCTAGATGTAATCCATAAATAATATACTTAATATTAAAAAGGTGAAGAGTTTGTTTATTTAAACGCGTTAATCTCAGGATCCGCTGGACAAATTTGAAAAATTTGTTCAGGGCTGAATAGTACATTTATCGAGGAAGGCTGTGATCTTATTGTATTTTCAAAAAAAATCGGGATTCTTAATAAATGTCCGATAATGTAAACGAAGGTGTGAAAAGTGAAATGAACACGAGCGAAGCCGCTGGCAGAAGCTAGTCATTAATTAAATTATATCTCATATACAATTATACTCGCTTGTATTGAGACTGATCTGATGATGGAATCATGGCTTAAAAGTCGTTATGTTATAGTAATTGTATATATTAAATATGGTATATCTATATGTTCATAGATCTATAAAATGGCATGCACGATAGTCACCGCGTATCCGGCGTAGAGCCGCATGAGTTAGTGGAAATCTGACTCATTATAATTACAGTATTCACAATGATATCGAGTACATTCATATTTTCACAACCGTATTAACACAAAATGGCGGCGGTATACATTTTATAATGAAAAAGTCCAAAAAAGTATAGAGTGAACTAAACTAGGTGAGGCCCGGAACTCTATATGGATGGAAGAATTGTTCCGAGTAAGTAACACTTTCTGGATTGTTTTTATATTTATTTGTATCCATCTTGTTTTTTTTTAAAGTCAGACCAGGCCATAAAAGAAATGACGTTAAAATATGGGGTTAAGGCTAGGAGCTTAAGGAGAAGGATGGATACTACAACCCGGATGAGTGTTACACGAAAAAAAGGTACTCCTCTTTATAAATCTGCGGATGAATAGTAGGCACCATAAATAAGTAGCATGTAAAATAATTGTCATAATTTCTAATCGACGATGATTTTTTAAATTCTTAAAAAGCTATCGTTAGGTAAAAGTTTAGATAGAAGCATTATTTCAATTTTTCTCAAACTTGACAAATGACAAGTGCCTTGTACAAAGTTTTGTCTGTCACGCCGTTCTAAATTTATTGTTGCGACAAAAATTAGAGTATGTAAGTACTCTCCCTAATATTTGACAGTAAATGATGAAAATAAGTAGGTTTGGCTTCTGAAATATGTTTATATTGTTTGTCAGAATAGAATCGAGGCTAAGAAAATCGTTTAAAAATATGTAGATCAATGGTGTATCTTTTAATGCCCAAAGATATACTATGCTTGTCGCATCTCCATAAACAAGTCTTATACTTTTCTATTGATGCTTAAGAAATATCAGTGTGTTCAACAATAAATTGGTTAAGAAATATTTGTAAGCGTTTTTAAGTTGGACACATGAAATATTATGTAAAAACGAATATAAAAAGATAGTAAAGGTTGCATATAAACAATAAATAACGAAATAACGGCTCTCAGACGACACATTGGAAATAATACATCTCATTGCGGTGGCATTCCATCCATATAACGGCAGAACTATTGGAATTTATAGACATAGATTAATTTTTACAGTTGCGACAATATAAAACATACGGCTAACGCACATATGACGTCTATGAAGAGAATATAATTAGTCTTCCTACCACAATATAATACAGATAGGAAAAAACAATTGATAAGTCTTAAAGGTTAACAACAGTTCGGTTAGTAATCTTATTTTAACTTGTGCAACTGTTTCAAATAGTCTGTGTGAATTTAGGTAAGGTCAAACTGGCAGAGACATTACTCGTCTACTCATTACCGGTTGTACGAGTGTCGCAACATACTTTGTTTTTAATTTTATACAAACCTGACTAATAATGACGCGATCAATAAAGCGATAAAACGTTTTTACAACCTATTATTTTATTACTGAACTTATTTTGTTATTGATTTCGCTTGCAAGTTATTTGTAGGGCTATTAAGGGAATAAATTATGTATCATTTTAAAATAGAAGTTATCATTGCATATATAACTCTAAAGTTATAAAAATAGAAACAGTTATTGAGATCCTTTCTTATATCAAATGATGTAAGAGGAGAGAGAGTCGATCACTAATATCTGGTTAGCCTTAGACTTTTCCTTAGACTAGTTACGTTTAAACACTTTTATTCACACGTATCAAAAAACTTGTGATTAAGCAACGGCTTGAGTCACCCAAACCGGTAATATAGGAACATTAAACATTGTTCTGGCATCCGGAATCATTTGGTAATGAGTAATAAGTACTTACGTAACTCAAGATGTGCAGAAATATCACTTTCACCATCATATAATACTTTTCCTAGAGTTATTTTGTAAAGTATACTAACTTAGTGTTTAATAATAGATTTATAGATAATTAATAGACAGATACTCTGACCTGATTAATGTTAGAATTTGTTAGTAGACTTTTAACAATGCGTTGTTGGCCTAATAATTTTATTTGAAATCGGAACAAATAAACTATCAAACTATATTTTTCACAGCTTATCCATAAGCAAACGTACTCCTGTAATTACAAATGTTTACTATATTCTTCTTCTTCTTCTAATTACAGCTGGCTAATAAAGTATCCGAACGGCCATTAGAAATAATAATCAAATAATTATTCCGTCTAATTAAATCTCGGTGCAATATATCAGTGGGGGCCATAAGACACCACCCACGCCGCGCTGAGGAACTTACCGACCTGTTTAATTAAAATTAATTATTCTATTGGCTACGACGTTCGATGCTTTCGTAGGGCGATTTACAAAATGTCGTTACGATATATTGAACGTGGTTGTAGGTTGATTGTGGATGTATGTTGACTTATGATATTGACTTACTTATAAATTTTCGCAGCCTATGTAAAAAGTATTTAATTGGTTTTACGATTTGATTACATTGATTTTAATAATATATAATACTCTTCCTTAATTATGTCTTTGGGCAAGAGACGTCAGAAGTTATTAATTAAATAGTTAAGCATTGTTTTAGTGATGTAATTAATCTAGCTTTCAACTGAAAGTTTCTGATATACTTTTAGGGTACGATATTGTTACGACTTTTAGTAAACCGCCGATTGCTGTCTTAGGATTAATTTCTAGAACCACAAGAATTGATAAAAATCTATCACTTACAGCATTAGTCGTTTTAGCAAATATTCATTTTTATGTTTTTTAAATGGTATAAGCCTAATTATTTAAATGAAGCCTAGATTTTTAGTTCGAGATGATGTATGTATCGGCCTTTTTGATATACGATTAATATCTTTGAGACTTATTTACATACCATCTATATAACGTGATTATTATAAACGTTGTGAAATTGAAAAAAAATTATCATCATAATGCAGGCCGGATATAATATCTTGAGCCTACTTTTAATATTTTGTCATCATACATTCGATTCTATGAATAACTCGAAATCTTAAACTTAAAAATGGTATAAAATCCAATATTAGTAGTTCTGTAACTTTGAATAAATATTTCTTAAGTAAATATATTTTTTAAACTACATATCTGTATTAAATTTGTATGTGCATATTCTATGATTATAAAATATGATTCGTAAATATAGAATTTAACTAAGCTGTCAACCATATTCTATTCATAGCGTCGACTAGTAAAAACTATATACGAGTATGAGTTCAGCACTTAAAACGTAAGTTTAATCCCTAAAAATGTATAAAATTCGCTTTTATCTTTTGTTTCGCTTATTTTACGGAATATATATATATATATATATTTCGTCGTAATTGAACCGTTTCACCTGAGTAGGAAAATTTCAGTGACTTGAAACCACAAGTCGCCAAACGTTCTAAAGAAAATATTAATTGTTTCAAATGAATCTCAAAACATGTATTAAATTATTGGTTGAGTTTATACTTTTCTTCGACCTTTCAAAGTTGGCATTGTTCGCCAGAGAGACTATATTATTCAAAACATTTCTTTATAATTAAATTAATTTTTTTTTAGTAAATAATATACCACAGAAGCATTAGGGTTTATTTCATTCCTATTGCAACGAAATTGAATTGCAAGTACATACGAAGCTTCCAATTTGTCTATGACAGTCCCCATTCAAAGCTCCTCATAATTTCACAGATAATATAACGCCTAATACCACATCTAATACGTATGTGTAAAAAAATTTAGCATAGATTACTTATTCGCGTTCTTTTTTTTTTAAAGCAGGCTTCTGTTTGACAGGGTAAGCAATGGTTTTGCATGCCAATGGGTAGGGGATGATTATGGTAAATGGCATTGCCAGTTTGAACAAAAAGATAATTAAAAACATACTTGGAAATGGGTATAATAGTAATTTGTAGTCATTCTTTAAAATTTCATGAGTTTTGAATGGAAAACATTTTAAGAATAGGTACCTAATGTTAGTTCAAATTGGCAACATTTGTTATAATTTTGGTTCGCGACTATAATTTTTTTGTGACTCACCTTGGAAGAGATAAGCGTCAATGTGGGCGAGGACTCCTGTGGAACAAAGACAGAAGACCTGCTTTAATTTTTTAAATTTAACATAAAGAGAGGAACATTTGTGTAGTCAACGGAGGGACGATTAAGGAAGGTATAACTTTTATGGAATATAATAGCATAATTCTTCATGCACTTTCGGCATCGGTTATCATTTAAATAAGTAAGATAAGTGTGGCAAATCTATTTATTATAAAATGTTAGTGGTTAATAAAATATCATATAAATAATGAAAGACAAAAAATAATCCCTCGCTATGGAGGTCACGCGACGACATTATTTAACTGTCGAATTATTTCAGTCTTTTCATTAAACTTCCGGAAATGTACAGATTAAACTATATATGATATGTAAAAGAACCTTTTTACCCATTATACAGTTAACATTATTTGAAGTTGGATGATCTAATGTGAATTTGTAAATTTCCAATGATTATTATATGACAAATAAGGTCAATAGATAATTATATAAAAGAAAGTCGGTGATTACTAGAAGAGGCAAAGTACAGAACTGTGATTTCATCTATATTTAATAAATTATTGCTACAATTTTTCAGCGGGGTACAGAACTGTGAGTCATATAAATATGAGGCGATTCTAGGTATCAATTGGATGCAACAGGAAAATGTGAGGCTACACGTTATTGCAGGGAGCTTTCAAGGTAAAGAACACTCATGGTTTAATTATTCGTTTGTTAAGACACACAAAGTTGAATCGTCGAGTACTAGTTATAGTGAAGTCCTTAACGGAAGTCGTTTATATTGCTTTTTAGAAAATACAATTATTATATAATACATAGGTGACAGGTGTTCGTAAAATATTTTTGGAAAACCATATTTGAGTATAGCTTTTAAAAGTAGAACAAACTGTTCTTAGCTAGCAGTAGTTTTTTATCGTTTAGAAATAGTTACATAGCTTTATTATTTTTACGTACATATGTTAATTATAGTAGATTACATTTCGAAGATTCATTGGCGGCTCGCGTTTCTACGGCTGTAACTAGCTTCTATGGGTGAGTTGAGACTTTGTTGATGTTATCTAAAACATCAAATCAAAACAAAATGAATAATATGAAACAATTAACAAAAGTAAACAATAAGTAACCACCGGCAATAATCCCTGAAGAGATTTTCATGTCTAATGAATAGTAAAAAAAATAGCTATAAACCATTTTGGCCACGCCGTCTATCAAAGAACCGCATTAAAATCGAGCTTTTCCTTTACGGGCGTTACGATTCCACACACAAATACACACACAGAAAATAATATACGTCAAACTTATATTACATCGGGATTTAAAAGGCATTGCAATGTATTACTAACATAAAAAAGATCCACCTTCACCTAAAAAGTTCAAACGTTATGAATGTTTAAATGCCTTGTAATATTTTAATTGTATTATATTAATTCGTGCAATCAATGGAACATTTAGTTTTTAACAGAATGCTTAAATTCAACTTAACAAAAGCTTCGAATTGTAATACAACACGTTTTGTATTTATTTAATTGATGTAGCAATGTTCTACTAACCAATAATTAAGCGCAGTTTAGCTATTTATAGCAAAATTTTATAATGCCAAGACAAGACTATCCGTAAAAACATATTGCATCACCTGGCAGCAAGTATTAGATAGGTGTGTGTGAATTATATCAAAATGGGTTTACTACAAACCAAATACACACATAATTATATATATTGTCATCCAAAATAATTACACATACACATAAAATTTTACTTAATCTGTTAATACGTAGGTAATATTGCCGTTCAAAATCTCATTATATTATTTACTAGTTTCACCTAATAACTCAATACACCTCAAATGTATCATGGTTTCGAAAGAACTCGTAGCGATATGTATATCATTTATGTTATAGTAAGAAATAAAGACTATGTTATAACTTATTATTGAATAACATTCTATTATACCAATGTAATATCGACTTTATTACAGGCGATAATTACAAAACAAAACAAAAAGCCATCGACAAAAAAAGATAAATCGCATGCGCCAAATCTGCCTTTCTTAAATTATCCTGTCACGGTCAACTATAAAATGCAATTGGTTCTCGAAAAATTCGAACACTTAGAAAAGTCGAAGGTTATGCCAAACTGATACTTATTAGTTTAGGAATAGAGTGTGTATGTATGCATGTGTGTAGCGAGTGTTGGGTTGCACAATAGACGCATGTACCTGCGCAAGGTGACCCACGAAGGGCACGAGGCCGCCCTTGCCCACCCTATCCTTCTAACTGTCTCACTCTTTGCCTGTATTCGCGTGCATTGTTCGCTCTAAATGGCCAGCTTTACGCCTAGTGATGTAACGCTGTCGACACTAGGAAGATAACTTTAATTAAATTATAGTGTAATATAATTTTTAAAATATTAATAAAACAATAAAATCAATACCGATGGTTTGATTTAAAAGTTGTAAACCTATAAATATGCACATTAAATTTATAAAATTTCTCTTTTTCCATCAGAGTCTAAAAGTATGTATATAGCAGGTAAATATTTAACAATACATGCTTTAGTTCCATTTCCACCATATGACTACTACTAAGATATCAAACATTCTGCGCACAACATAGGTATCCAAGCAACGTTATCTCCGAGGGAGTTATAAGATCTGGAACTCGATATTTAAGGGTCAAATATTAGTAGAAAACAGAAACTGAAAGTATATATGTTAATTAAGAATTTTGGATTTACACGTTTGTCGTATCTAAGTTTTCTACGAAATATGTCTGGGTTTCAACTTTAACCTTCTATCGAATCATTCTTGTCATAATTGGACATGTATCACAAATACTGTAAAAATGAATTATAATCAAAATATTTGTAGCTATTGTTTATATAAAAATTCTTTATCGTCCACATCGATAACTAATAAGCAACCACTATTCAATGCCTTAAGCCAAAAATCATCTCAGACAACAATGTGTACAAGGACAGGTGCTAATATTTACCGACGTTAGGTAACATTCATACCAACTCGTTTAGTTGTTATACAATTCCAAATCATCTCGTGATATAAGGCATTACATTTAATCCCAGTTAGTGTGAAAGTGCCTTGGAGATTAATAACGAAATCGCTTCGAGTAAAAACCCAATTATTGTGTACGTTTGATACGATAATGGCCGTATGTAAATGAGTAATCTTACAATTACCTTACAAAAAAACCTCTGAATCATACCGACATACGTTGATTTGCGAAATATTTAATTTATGTACTGTTTTTTTTTATCGTGATTCGTTACGTTTAAATTTTTTAACACGTTTTTATAAACTCCACTTGTAACAGATATTGTATAATCTTAAATGTCAATTTTAATCTCCTTCTGATCGCTGTATCGAAACAAAATTTTAAACTTATAATTATGGTGTTTGAATTACAATACTAAAGAAAGTAGTAAAAGAAGAGCTTTTAACTTAAATTTAAAACAATTTACGTTCTGCTAAAATTACGTTGTTAAATACCTTAATAATGATTCCGATTACATAATATGAAGTAGCATCTACATCTTTATTGAAGTACCAAGATAAACTAGGATGCTTTATATACATCATTTTAAGCTTTTAATTGGTGCAGAAATTCAAAAGGGGTGGCGAAGAATTCCAATTAAAAATTCGCTAAAATAGTTTTGTAATTGTAAAGTAAAATCGTGGTTAAATGAAGCTTGTTCTAATTAAATGGGAAAGTTTTTAGGTGACACCGAGAGGTGAGAGGTGACCCAGTTACAGAGCCACTTCCTCTGTTTTCAATCAACTGAAAATAGAGAAATGTAATTTTACTGAAATGTTTTTTAGTCTGTTAGTATTAAACGAAGTTAGTTCTAATAATTTAAGAAAATATAAAATTGACTTTACGTCGCTCGTTACATATCATTATTTATATGTAAAGGGTTAAATATATTTTTAACCTATGCTTAACTGCGGCAGTGTTAAAATGTAGTAGTTTCTATACGCTACCATTAACAATATAATATAGTATTAAGAATTAATAAAAAATTCATTAAAACTATTTTATTTCTATAAGAATCAAAAAAGAAAATAACTATTCTATCGTTTGCTTTAATAAGACTTAAAATCTCCATAAATATTGAAAAATAAGGTAAAAATAAAATTGAAATACTACAAGCAGTTGTTATAAATTGATGCAAAACCCAATAATAGCTAATTAAGGCGTGTGGTGAATAAAAAGACTCGGCGCGAGCGATTGCACCTGCACAACATGTGGAGATTTCATTGCTTCAAATTTTCTTTAATGGTTCATTCTGCAGTCATTAAAATAGAATAAAATGGATCAGGATGTTACTAAGATTGTAACAGTACATGGCAGACGAACAGGCTTATTAACTGGCAGTTACTACATGTGGCAGGGAGCTGTTGGATTCAGGTCGCAGGTGACCGGTCGTTTTGGAAATCCTTCGGGGAGACCTATGTCCAGCAGCGAATCCAAACAGGCTGAGACGATATTAAAATTACATTTACGTCTAGAATAAAAACATTTTCTGCGTTTTGTGTCTAATATTTCATGCAAATTCATTTATCCGTTTTGGCATGTTGGAATACAGACTTTCAAATATATTATGCATAGACTTATAGTCTATATATTCTTATTTGGAGCATTCCGAAATATATAATTATACTAATAACCTATAATTAATTTTCAAGCATTGAAAGTATTGTTGAGAGTAGATAATGTCAGGTAGTAGTTTGTATTTGGTCATCCGAGATTATTCCAGGACCTCAGTATAGTGAAACCTAGCATGTGGGTGGTATAAGTATCAATTAAAATTATACAAGGCAAGAAAACTAAAGCCGTATGTAACATTGATACGTAACAGTTTAAAGGTCGTAAGTAATTATAAGGTTGTAAACAGCTCGTTTTGTTTCCGTCTTGAGGTCAATTGTCTGCTATGTAACCTTATAGCTTTAATACTAGTTCTATATCGTGTTTTGAAGTAATCCTTAACAAAAAAATTGCGAAACACTAAAATGTTTAATCAAATAGAGATTTCGTAAGATTTTGTTCTACAATGAATTTTTATATTATTATGTTGTAACAACGTAATAACTTTAGAAAATTGTGTAATCTTGTCATAATTTAGTGGATTTAGGAGACAAAAACTCTATATATCTCTAATCGTTAGAAACTTTTTTAACTTTATGTAAAATTTATAAGCCTTTTTATCATTCAATGACATTAAAAGTACGCTCTCCACTATAAAAAAATGATTTGATAAACAAAAGAAGAAAAACTGTGTTGTTTTCTTCTATTTTCAAATATAGATAATTTCTCTTTTAAAAATAAGAGGAAATGACAAAGGATTGGCAAAAAATATATCCCATAACCTCTTTGTTCAATCGAATAAAAGTAATGTCCGACCATTTTTGTTTTGAGCGTCGTATGTCTGGGATGTATCGTAGCCCGTGTTCAAGGACGTCCGGTCTGAAAGTGACCCATTGCACTACATCCCGAGCGCCTCGGTCTGGATTAGCGCGCCAAATTACAATTGTTATTCCCAGAAGTGCCGTTAACTTTGTGTTCTTTTTTAAAATTTGATATGGTGTGGTCAGCTAAAAAGGGTTTATATAATCATATTACGTTTAGATTACGATTATTTTTAAAATGTTTTCGTAAATAAGTTGCCGATTTTGTTTTTACTATTTAAGTTACATTCCTCATTTATTCACATTTCTCAGTTATTGATAGTTAGTAATAAATATTGGGAATATATTATATTGCATAGACTCAAATAGATTTTTTATCTTGAAACAATGAAAAATAATTTAAATACGAAACCATTTATTGTATATTCTGATTTAAAATGTTATTATAAATTTCCTTGTACATGTTTCTGTCTTGTAGAATTAATTACTTAGACTACTATATGTATAATCCGAACAAAATTGTAACATCATATAATTTAAATATTAAAGTTACTCGCCTATTTGCTTTTCTTCATTTCACGAGATTATTTATTTACCAGCTTTTAATAAAGCATTATAAATCGCACTCTATTTTTATATACATCGCGCGTCTTTATGAATTAGAAGTAAATAATTAATCAAAAAATATAATTGAATAAAAAAACTAGGTTTGTATACTAACACTTTATAATTATAAATATTATTAAAAGTTTAAACACACAATTGTATTAAATAGTCTATGAAGTTTATAAATAGGATTGATATTTTGTTACACCCTTTTGCTTCAATTGAAAACGGCTCTATCCTACAAAGTACATAACTGCCATTAGATGCTATACTTTGCAAACGACCCTTATTTTACTCTTCTCTTTCACACACTCACAAAAAATCTGTAACTACCTACACAGTCGCAATCCGATGCATACAATATTAAAGATGGAATCAAAGAAGCGATGTTTAATTCTAAGTTTGGCATGAATAAATAATAGTTTATAATTATATTGTATAGTAGTCTTAAAAATTATCACTGAAAGCTATCCATTTAGAAAAAAGCATGCTCTTTTACATATTCCAAATCATACTACTATATAAAGATATTTGCGTTGATGAGTAACATATATGTAATAAGTAATATTTTATGAATTGAAATTTTTATTAAATATAAGTTTAATATATTATTTGGAAGTAATATTACTTACTCTTTAATTTTACTCAACACTAAACTAAGTTATAAAGCGCTTGTTCAACTTCATGCGTTATACAAAGGAGTCGCGCAATCCACTGCATTCCATACCTTCATACACAAACGTTGCCAACGATCAAAATTCAACCTACACTTAATCACGATAAGTATCAAACATGCACACTAAATAATTGTTTTTTTTTTCCAAGTGCGAAGGGTCCCGGCAATTCGGCCAGTAATATGAATAACAATACTTGGGTCGGAATTGGAACCTTGAAACATTGAGCGGTTTTGACAGATGAGGCTGAAGGATCCGTTGTATACGTTACGACTTCTAAATACGGATTTAAATGACGTGTGAAAAAACAATTAGCAGAATATAAATTATTTTTACTTTTTAAAAAAAATTGGTTAAAGAAAACAACGATAATTTGTTAAAGTGAAAAACAGAAAATGGTGGATAACTTGGGAAACGATTTTTTATTCAAAACATTGAAATTAGAATTCGAAGAATCCGAAAAAAGAATGTCAACATACTTTCTTAGAACACAATAAACAAGATACATGGTATTTAACCGTTATGTGAATAAAGAGGCGAAAGTGACTCGTTGTTATGTTATATTGTTCTGTATAAGTAAAAAAATTGAAAATTTACTACTACTAAAACAATGATTCTGTGACGATTGTTCCATTAACCTCCGCTGGTAAAGTAATATTAGAAGTAGAAACGTTGTCTGTTCCGTGCTATTCAATAGGATGTTTCATTATTTCAGATTAGGTTTTGCTCTTTAAGGCTTATCTTACAGACTATCAAAATAACACAAAATATCCTCAAAAGGCAGGCAGCTTAAATAATAATGATGTCTGTTACGTTTAACTTACACATTTTTTCGCCATAAAACGATTTGGTCGCTATAACATAAATGTTTTTCTATGATACAGAACTCTAAAATAAATAACAGTCGTGCGCAAGCGCATCATATAATTTACCTGAGCGTTCACGGAGACGCGCACATTAGCATAAAATCACTATAATATTGCAATTGCGTCGATCGAAATGTCCGAATTTAATGGAAATTTTCTAATATTCGACCACTTAAACGGATATTGTATGTATATAAAACTAAAATTACCATTTTAATCAGCGACAGTTTATTGGAAAGAGTACGTCTACTTAGATAGTAGATGATTAGTAAATTTTATTACCTAATTTATATTCTGACTTATTGGATAAGTAGAACCAGTAGGGATTTTATCCCAACCAAAAATATCCTAATCAACTATTAAAATCGAACGTTGTTTAGGAAGTGAAGTTAACGTTAATAACAGTATATAATATATTTTGAAATATGTTCATACTTAGTGCTACTATTAGAATTACCGATTTAAGCAAACTATTTTAGCAGGATTTTGATTTTTTACGTCGGTAATGAGTTATTAAAATTTCAATAAACGCTAAACACTAGCATAATGGAGGTTATCCTTCCATAGATTGTCAAGATTCAAGAAAGTAATACCCACCAAATTACCATATCAAATTTATGACCATAATTATCACCGTGAAATATAATTATGTTGCCCAAAAAATAAACTGATGGTACAAATATAACAAGTGTCAACTACCTAGTAATAGTCAAGGAACAGGCTTGACCTCGCGAGATTGTTATCCTTCTTAATATTATGCTGTTTATATTCAAAATCTAATTAGCTGTGTCGCCACGACGACATTAAAAGCAGACACATAAAGATTATTGTTTGGAATACAAATTCTAAATAAGTAGAGTGTATGATAACATGTGCTTTTAGATTTAGGTTGATATGGACGAGCGTCTGATGCGACCTACTCGGGACTACTACAAAGTTTACGATTCATTTTATAATCATTTGATATTTTTCATAAAATTTTGAATTAAAAAAAAATAAGATTAAATTAAATTAAGATTTATTAAAACTGAAATGTCTAATGTTTAGAAAAATGAAGACACATTTGATGGTGACTTCATCTGATGGAGTACTTTCAATAAGTAAACAAGAAGGTAAAAAAATAAAAGATACGCTTTAGTTTCTGATTTAACTCATTTGGTCAATCATTATTAAGACGTTAAGCAAACTATTTTAAGATTGTAATGTTGATTGGTCGATTGGTAGTAGATTAATATGCCAAAAATTATTTACATTAATAATAATAAAAAATTCTTTCAAAAATATCTTTGATGATATTTTGGTTACTACATTAATTATTAAATAAACTCGCCCCTTTTTGCATTTAAGTATATTTACAAGTTCAATGAAAATAAGTTTCTGACATTTAAGGAGCCAAGGTTATTGTCGCTTGTGCATCTACAGCCTTCTACACTTATTCTATTACCTTATTTACGTAACGTACATAATAAAATAAAAAATATAATTTACTTACATGTCTAGACATTCCCACGATAACGGATGCAACTTTATTGAGAGATGATTAAATTTTTAAATTAAGCATTAGCCAATATACACTTTTATTGCTCATTGAATTAAGTTGTTTGCACTTTGTATATTAATTATATTTTATTTGCAAAATACAATTAGCATTGGATATAAATCAATATAAAATATATTTTATTTTTGTTTTAATTTTTTTTTATTTTACAATATTTCATTACATTGTTTATTGCTACTGAAAATAATGAAGTATTTTATTCTAAATGTTTATTAATCTATGCATGTTTAATATTTTTAGTTTTGTATATTATATAATAGAACTCCGATAACGTTCCGTATTGATTAAATGTCTTAAGTCAATATAAAAAAATATCATTTACAATTAGAGCGAATTACCATAAATAATAATTAGACGTCGACATTCAAATATTCAGCAATAAATCTTAAGATTCATTAATCTCTTGCTTCCGATGCGATATTCATTTTTATATTAATTGGAGTTCATAACATTAAAGTAATGACGAGCGATTGAGGACAGTAAGTGTAATTAATACGGCACAGAATTAAGAAATACAAAAATAATCAGATGATCGCCGAGTTGGCAATGACTTGATTATTTGCCCTTAAACTTAGATAAATGTTATGCATAGCTAATATTATAATTGTAAGTTGAGGTTATTTCTGCAACTAGTTTCTTTATGACAGCTTGAGGCTCACTTAATAAGTGATACCTTAGCCATCAAAAAGAGGTCGAATAAGTAAGAATTTTGGTTTACTATTCTTAGATTGAAATAGAAACGCGTTTTGCTGCACTTCACGAGTATGTTGTCTATGCGTATACAAATAAATCAGTTTTTAAAATTGTATCTTAAATAGAAAGTCAAATTATTTATTGGGTTCATTTCTTTAAATTATATTGTATCATGTAAAAGTTTTCAAAAGAAAGAAGATTCTTAATTTTTCTCTTAAGGAAGCTGTGGAAAATCTTTACATTCTTATACACCATTGATAATATTTCCTAGAATATAATTTAATTTGTTTTTTCATACTTACTTGTTATAAAAATATTTAGTACATGAAATATCTATAATCCGATTTTTTCTGTCATATTTAGAAGACACCGTCACTTCCGTATACTCAATTAAATCATGTTAGTGTTTTAAATAAGTTATTACTTTATTAAAATCATCGTATATAAACTTACTTTTACATAACCTCAATGCTAATATATGGAAATTATGAGAAGGTATATTAATAAATTAAATTGTTTAGAAATTTATACATTAACAACTAGAACATATTTGACATTATAACCATCAAAAATGTATATTATTTATTTATATATATTGTATTCCTTCATTCACAAAATAACTAAATTAAACCAACAGCCTTTCACCACCAGACTTTCTATTGAGAATTATAAATCTATGTTTTCATAACTAAAATAATTTAAATGAAATCTGAATAAGAATACGATTTATTAAATCGTATTTATCAAGATTGGATTCATGAATGTCAACTTTTAAGTTATCATCAAATAATATATTAATATGTTTCGAAAGTAGACCGAATACTATTGTCGGCAAATTTTTATTTTCTACGCAATCTTTATGCAGTAACAAGTATGGCCTCTTTAAAATATTCTTTGTGTTCACTTTGAATTTTATCATAATTTTAAATAACTATACCTATTTTAAGGTACACGAAAGGTTAGAATACGATTAAATAATCGTATTCTTTTTTCTCGACTTAAATTAACTACACTAACGTTTATAATAAGCATAAATCGTTATTCGAAATATACACTTTTTTTCACAGAAGCAAAACATACTGGCCGCATAGACAATGGCGTCCACTATCCCTGACAGTGCGCTCATTACCGCGTTTTTGCGTCAGTTCTCGGACGGGTATTGTTCGAACGCGTCTACCTGTGCCGAGATATCGAGATCAACGTCAGCCTCTATAATGCAAGTCTCACTTATTGTTCATTCTGTTTCATCCCCTATTTCTACAGACAATTGGTTTTGCCGCCAATATTTTCGTTGATTGCTAGAAAAAAATTATATGTAATGCAAGTCATTTTGATGTTCGTAATTTAGGTATTCACTACGAAAATATTTGAAAAACAATAAAGAAACCTTTCAAAAATATCCTATTGGACAGCTTGTCGTGATAAAAAACACTGATTTTATACAATTTTATTTTCCGTATATTAAAATTAATTTACGTCCTTCAAATGAATACGAAAATTTTCCAAAGTTGGTATACGATTACCCTTTTTATTTCAATTCCAAATCGTATTAGTGAGTCTAATTCAGCTAAAACATTTCGAATCACACCCACACATACCAAGTAGGTAACTTACATGTAATAAAATAAATTCCTTGTATAAAATCGGGCTGGGGCTGTTTTTTTGTCAATTAAAATTTACCGAAGGACCTCAGGTACCCGTAAGTCAAATAAGATTAGACTTACTCTTTTTTTGTCTTAACTTATTTTGAGATAACCGGTGGAATTTAAATTGTAACATACCGAAATTGAAATTTAAGACTACGGATTTGTCTTACGAGATTTTGTTTTAAGTGAATTATTATTGTTTCTTTACTCGTTCAAATTCTTTGTATCAAAGTTCCAATTATAATATATATAAAACTTTTAATAAATTTTATAATCTATGATAATATATAAATTCTAATATATGTTATTATAATTAAAATTGGTATTCAAGATAATTCAAATCTAGTTTCGTATTTAAATTCTAGAATTGCGACTTTAACATTTACTGTCTTAGTGCAATTATTACAAAAAGTCACGTAAAGGTTACAGGTTACAATAACAATAGTAATTTATGCATTGTTTTTTTAATGAAGACACCAATAAAACGTCACTGATTTGCAATAATTGATGATATATCACATTATTATTAAACGGACAAATTTGACCGTGTTGTAATTATAAATAAAGTTTCACAAAACTAATCAAATATTAACCTAAATAATTTAATAACTGAAAAGAAAGATTTCTCGACGATACAGGTTAAAATTTTCAAGTGGGTGTGATAGACAAAAATTTTAAACTATGCAGAATAGTGAAAAATACACAAAGAAGTCACAAGGCTGATGTTGCCAAAAACTAAAACTGCATCATTGAATTGACGGATCTTATAAATTATTAGGAGTTCCTGCCACCACATTTAATGCTCAAAATGCCTGTTTTTGACACTCGTCCGCCCATAGGGACTAGGGAGCCCGTACACGAGGCAGAACACAAGTTACATATTTTTAAATGCAAATGCATTCCGACTGGGACTCGAAGCTGGTGCTTTAGCGTCGCGGTTGTTTTACACAACCGTTAGGCTACAGAGCCCTCAAAAATTGCTATCGAGAAAAGCACTACTTTATTACTATACCATTCCATGCTATCGCTTATTTGCACTTCCTCATTTAGGTTGAATAAGTAGTCTATATAAAAAGTGAAGGGGTCTGAAAAACAATAGAAATGTCAATTGATTATTGAAAATTTTTGTAAAGCTTTCAACCGATATAAATTATCTTCTTGGGTTCACTGATGTTTTGAACTACTGCGAACGTACTATTTTAGGACTATTACATATTTTAAGAAAAATATTGATTATATTTGACATTCTTGGGTAATTGCACCTCTTTGTACTGCAGGTATCAGCGAAAATATTACATTCTTGAGAAATTTTACCTCTTTATAACATAAGCGTAGATAAAACGATCAGAGAGCGATTTAAAACCCACAAAACTTGGCTCGTCTTATTACCCATACCTACATAACCTTTTATTATTATTTACAATTATAAAAAAACTAACCTGTCCACACTTAAGTTCACAGGTAGAAACTTTATGAACATTGAACATACGAGAGCAATTAACTTTTGGTACCTGCATGTTACACACACATTCTCAACACAATACATCAACTACATTACTGTAAATTTAGCATTTTACGTATACATTGATTTGTAAGACTAAATTTTTAACTATATCATTATACCGAACCAGCAACGAATATCAAAGAATGAATTTCTACATTTAAAATAAACGTTTGCGCATACTCAAGGGTAGTATGGGTCTCGGTGATAAATCGTTTTCTTTTAATGGACTTTTCGAATTTATTCTCAGCGTCTAATACATTTTTTATGCGCTAATAACATAATGCCATTTCTTTGATTTCGATTTTTTTACGGTAATACAGACTGCGCGTTCTAAATGCATTATGAGATTAATGTATCGGTAACAGATGCATTGGCATAGATTAAAATTTTATTCCAATTTAGTCTTTACTTTTAAGCTGAAAAAATAAGAATATTTTCCAAATGGAGCTTCTTTCGAAGACGAATAATCCTTAATCAAATCGGTCTTATCACGAAAGACTGTGATAAAAAAAAGAGAAAATGTGAAATTCTAGGCTACAAATTTATTAAACTCTAATTTGTTATATACGATTGTATAATTCTGAGACATAATTTCTATAATATAAAACTATAGATCATCCTTGTATCTACACATGTAGACAATAATTATTTTCGAGCATTAATTAATAGGAATATTGAAATTTACTGCCATTCATAAACGAAAAGTATGGGAGGTATAGTAAAGTATGTTTCGCCATATTTATCTATTCGAGAAATAAAAATAAGGATGGGATAAAAAAATTAACTGAGCCTCGTAATCGTCTGTCGATATGTAATATAAAAACTGTACTGGGAAGTAAGGATAAACTCAAAATAACCTTAACGTCATTACAAATTACATGATTAAATTTAAAGATTATAATAAAATGTCAGTTAAGATTATGCACCTAGCTCAATTTAAATTGTCGATGGTAATGCCAACATGGATCATATTTCGTTCATAAAAAAAACATATTTTTTTAGCTACTCATACGGTGTTTTTATTTTATATTAGCTGTATATGAAGCTATACCTGGGTTTTGTTCTAGTAAAAATTATAAGCATTTTCTCTGCCTAATATTTGATTACTTCAGTCATACGAATAAATGCGTCGCAAATTCGTACTGCCATTTTCTGATGTAACATAAAACGAAAAATATACCCATATTAATTTAAAAAAGGGATTCCAATGATACCCTAGTCCAAATTAAAAACTCTGCTACTTAAGTAGTGTGCTCAAATCATACATTACGGTAAATTTAAATAGTAACTTTACCACTTACCACCCGCGGCGCTGTTCCAAAATTGCAATTACGATTCCAAAATTTATGCGAACTCCAAAATAATAGGCGCCATCACTGATTTACGACCGCCTTGTATTTCTACGAACAAAACTTTACTTGTTTTAATTTCAGCATTGCTCGCCTTTGATGCACCGGTTTTGACTCATATTATAATCAAGCTTTCTGAGATCGGATAATGATTTTTATGCCGGGTCTTGCAAGATGATGAAAGGACGTCTAGGACTTTGAAAGTGAAACAGGTGTAGGCTTCATTATCAGTACAGATTAACTTAACAAATACAAAGAAATAATTAATAAATATTTACAGTGGGTATCATTAAATTTCAAGAAAAGTTCTAAAAGATTATACAAGGTTGATGAACATCTCATAGTTTAGATATATGTATATTAAAATTTATGGGATACCAGCTTTGTAACCTGGAACATAAGCTTTGAGTCTATTCCAAAATGGCTCTTGGAAATGTTTAGTGAGAAAACCTATGCCATCATTACACAAGACTTCTCAAATACTCCTGCTGTGCTGATGTTATTTTAAATTATTGTCAGACTTGTGAATAACGTCATTTTAATTACTTTAAGAGATTAAAGTTAATATTTTAAATTAAAAACATTAAAGTTTCCAAGCACTACAAGTTGTACAAAATATACTAAAATTGCACCAAAGAGTTTGTATATCTCATTACATAAAGCGAACACTCATGGCTAGACGCGAAAAAAATTTTAAATGTTTAAATTTCGAAGGCCGTACGAGTCTGTGCTCGCGGCAATTAAAAATAATTAGGGAACAAGATGGCGCGTTCTTGGAAGGACCCGATGCATTTACATATGGCGTTGGTTGTCTAAGTATAAACTAAATCGAGCGATTAAGAGCAATAGTGTTTGAAGAGGGTACCGGCGGGTCATTTTGTTTTAAAAACTAAATAAACTGGACTTACATGGTTATAATTGTTTATTGCTCGTCGAAAATTTTATTTTTAATGTTTACCTAATCTTATCATAGTAAAAATAAATATTAACCATTCATGTATAAGAAATAAAATGTTTAAGAATTTTTATAACTAGCATTAATATCATAAAGCGTTACCTTTACCATATAAATTTAGAGTCTACTGTAAATTGCAACAGATAATCATTTTGTAGAAAAGTTAAGTAATGTAATATTTCTTGAATAACTTAATTACACATATGATATCACACTTCATTCATTTTATATTTGTCATATTTTCCTCGTTATTGCAACTTAAAAGTTAAAGTTATACAAAAAGTAATCTTATTTCAATGACACAAAGTAAAAATTAAGTACAAAATATGTAAAAAGATATTTGGTAATGAAAATAAACTTTGCATGAGTAAAGGAAAGTGTAACGAATTTTAGTAAAAACCTTTATATGACTCATATGTTAAGTTAGATTCTTATTTCATCGTTCGGGGAAATAATTTTATTCTTAAGTCAAAGTTGGAGCAACTTTGTGATTTGTAACACGAATTTAGCAGCTTTCATTTGTAATTAAATTCACTTTATTTATAAAATCCTGGATGTAAAATTTAATCTAATTGAAAGCGTGTTAGTTAATGCAAAGCGAAGCTGCTGCTTGATAGCCATGAAAAAAAACGTTAGATCGTTTTTGGAAGTCTCAGCGGTGAAAAGGTTTAGATATATATTAAACCATTTCTGATACCGTTGTTAGACAGTGCATAACACCGTAGATAATTCATATAAAAACAAATACTAGGTGATTCAGTGAACAGTAACTAATTCGCAAAGATGGCTAGAGATCTGAGCGATTCCACTCCAGCGAAGCCTCAGAGGTTGTATGCATTGAGATTGCACTAAAGTGCACGTATTACTTTGATCTTGAATAGATGGTTATTAGAAACGATAGCTACACGAAAAACTTTCAAGTGGAAAGGTCTATAATAAAATATGTACATCAGGCATATATGGATAACTAAATAATTATCACGTCTTCGTCTGGAAAGAAGAACGTACTAAGCAAAGTTTTTGTGACCAAATATTTCAACATCAAGTTTAAAAACCTTCCCGCGTATATCAGTTAGTAAAGTCTATTTACAGGTAAAATTCAATCTAGTTGATTTAGAAATCTCCCATTTTGGTCTCTATATCTTACGAGGATAAAAAATAGCTTTTTCCAAAAGCCAGTAGACATTCAAGTTTATTTGAAATTACAGTGCAAAATATGTTATTAATATTAATCTGTGCAAATGTAGAGTTTAACAAGAGTCGTGTGCGCGTACCCACCCGTCAGAGGAAATTTGCGATTCAAAAGAGGTCAACGTGTTGGAAAGGAACACTAAAATAGTTACCAGGAGAAAATATTGAATTTTTGCTTGGTAATATTGATAAAACAAACGGAGACTTAGTCAGAGATAATTCTAGTTTTAAATCTTAATTATTTGAGATCCAATATAATATTCAGTTATTGAAACTATTTACATATCATTGTTGATGACAAGGAAAATTAAATTAGCAATTATTAATCTATGTAGATACATTTTTTAATGAAATAATACCTTCAAGCTGTCATACGTAACAACTCTGATCCCAAAATGTCAAACGATACATGCACAGTGTGTGCTAAATGCGTCTCTCTTTAAATAAATAGAAGAGAAAGAATCAGTAGTTCGCCTCAAGTGGAGTGACCCATTTCCAAAGAGCCCTGCACAATGCTCAAATAGAAATGAACATGTCTTTGTATATCACACGACGGCACGCTTTTTTAAGACATTCATTTACTTCTATTTATACGTTGTCCATGAAATTGTTTATTTTTCTTGGGAGTTTTGAATTGAATTTTTGATAGTCTATGTACAGAGTAAGTTTTATAGGAAAAATAACGATTAGATACGGAAAATCTTGTTTACCCTTAGAAATTCGTGCACTGAAGCCGATACGCGCATTACTGACTTTTACGGCTCTTGGTCAAAGTTATACCAAGCGCTAGAACAACGCTTATGGTTATCCGACAGAGTATCTAAGATCTTCGGTAATGCATAATATGTGGCAAACCAAATGAGGCACCTGCCCTTTTCCATATAATAAAAATTGCATCTATATGCTTTAAAAGCAAAAAGTCGGATTTTTATTGCATCATATTTACAAAGGCACATTCATCATTTAACATATTTCTTGTACGGATGGATCTACAATGAGCGTCAACAAAAAAAAGTTCCAATATGCATACAAGTGTCGCTTTGTCTGTTTGTTTAGGATTTCGGTGCCAATCTTGTATTTACCCCAATTATATCCGTTCTGCAATATATAGGGTCGGTTTAGGGTTCTATAGTAGTACATCATTCCGAAAAGTATTCGAACTTTTCAATATATATTATTTTAAAATGTTAATTTTTATTTCAAGGAAATATGTAATATGTAAGCTTTATCTATTAGGATTTTTTTATACATAAATATATTTAAAAAAATCGTTGTCATCGATATTTAGACTTTCAATTTTCCGCAACATGAATATTACAGTTTTTTTTTAAATTCGATCCACTTTTAATGAATTCATGTTCTTTTATAGCAATACTAGCACACGCAAACGTCATTTTGCCACATAAAATTTGGGGTCATATGAATTTTTATACGATGTATCATAAAAAAATAAAAAATAAAAAATTTAGGGGTGGACCACCCTTAACATTATGGGGATGAAAAATAGATGTTGTCCGATTCTCAGATCTACTGAATATGCATATAAAATTTCATAAGAATCAGTCGTGCCGTTTTGAAGGAGTATGGGAACGAACATTGTGACACGAGAATTTGATATATTAGGCTAGATAATACGGAACCCGAGTTGTTTTTATTCTATACAGGATTAGTCAATTTTATCTCGGTACGGCATAGCGGGTGGATGTTACATTTATTACGACCGTAGCAGGTAAATGTTAAAAACAAGTGTTTTTATTAATCCCGAATAAATATACATCGTATGATGCGGGATATTATTGTTATTAGAGCAGGCGTTCCCTTTATAACCCCTGCAACTAATGCGTATTATAACTAAACCTAGTTCAGAACTATAATTTATTAGAACAGATTTATTATGTATTTCCAACCTTATTACATTTGAAATGACATAATTCAGAAATAACATATTAAAACGTATGAGGTGGCAAGCATTGTTGTATTACAAATAAATATATTTGATGCACTGTTTCACGAAAACGTTTTAAATGTATAATTCTATTAATAAAAGGAGACTAAGATGAAGTTTTTACTATTTATATTTCCAAATTTATTTTTATTACTAAGCATTTATTTTTATTTTGAACATGCAGATTCTATTTTATATATACTATTTCTATTATTTTTTAAGAAATCAGACCATTCGACTAAAGGAACTTGATTAAAAGAATAATATAAATATATATTCGTCCAAAACATGTACAGTATGAAAAAAATTGCATCACACGTGCTACATACGACCCGACCCTCACGTCACGAGCAAACAAAAACGTGAGTTATCGCCTTTACACGGTACGATCGCTTTGGAGCACCATCATTGCGGACTGCGCATTCTATGCCACGACGAGGGTTCTACTGTGAATATAGTTCAAGGAAAAGTGCATTGAGAGTAAATCGAAGTGGAGTTTATTGGTGTCAATGAATAATTTTGTTTTAAGACCTCGCTGTGTATTTACAAACCCTTTGTGAAAACCTTGAACCGCCATTTTGTATAATTACAACTTTTTTGAATATTTCAATAAAGTAAATAAACAAGCTAAATCTAGTTAGTAATAGTTAATATTAATTCAAGTATCAAATCTTCAAGTCTTAATGCGAATACCAACAACCACCCTCACGTTCGCAATTTTTGTTGTAAAAAAGTAACGCAATACAATTGTAATCCATTTTACACGTCTCACTACACCATTTTTCTTTCACAGCATTCTCATCTTTATTGCTTAAATAATAAAACTATGCTTCCTGTAATGTTAAATGTTTTGTAAAGATTTACGTCTTCGAATAAAACTAGTTTAAGTTAATTCAGTATCTTGTCTTCTTAGATCCTATATTCGAATAAAATTGCTTTTAACGTAAAACATATTAACGCTTCTTTTAGAGCACTTTTCAGTAAACCTGGTCATGAGCAAATAAACGAATGAGAAATCTAATATGTTTATAGACAAAAAATAACAACTATAAATATGTACTTTAAAACATCTATTATTTAAAATTAATTTCATACTTATCATAATATAAACGAAATTTGTTCTCTTGAAAACCCTGTCGGACAATTCAGTACGATATGCGTTGCAAAAAAAAGCAAATATCTAAATTCTACACATTATCATCAATTTCTATTCTCTTATCATATATAATACTGCAGTTTAAAAGTTTCTGATATTATAAAAGTATAGTGTTGTAAAAATGTATATAGACATGTATATAAGAATACAAATTTTATAGAACCATCGCCTGAAAATAAAAGATACACATACTTTAAGTTATGGTCGCTAATAATTTTAGTAATTCATTTGAATAAAATTGTCGATTCTTGCCCTTTGCCCCACTAGTTGGGACTCAACACATAAGTCTTTGCCACCTCTATAATCTTTCTAATCTTATAAAATAAAACCTTTTATACGAAACATCCGTTTTTATTTATTTTGCCTTTTACAAGACGTTAATCCTGATATCAAGGTATTAATTTGTGTTTAACATATTATCTTATATATACACCCGTTTTTTGTATTGCAGGATTGCAAACGGGAGTAGGGCTCACCTGATCATAAGTGATTACCTTCATCTATGGACGTAATTAACACTAGTTTATTTATTTTTTGTAATATAATTGACCTTAATGATTATTTGTTAAGAAAAAAAACAGCCTGTATATTATGACGATAATGTAGACGTATTGCAGTGAAAAATTATTCAAAATAGATTATTGAACCTGTGAACTCATCCATAATATATTGCTTCGAGCAAACGGAGCAATAAACTTCATAAGTAGAATTTTTATCATAATGTAAACGACACGACCCCAGCTTTCATTTGCCATTTATAAAGTTGAATCGTTCAATAACTTGAGCGGAAATAGCTCGAACATTATGTAAATTTGAAATAATATCTACAAAAATATGTTTAAGTATATGTATGTACGGTAACAAAAATGTTGAACACGAAGATTTTGGTAATATCGATTCACAATATCTCGAGAATAATGCAAGCCACCTGAATTTCTATAATAAAATGTCCGATACAAGTTTTCCATCGGAATGCTAATTATAATTATATCGGTGTTCAGACTATCACAAAGTTTACGTTGTATTTAAGAATATATGTCAATTAAGTCCGAAGGTTGTTGAATTTATGAACAAATTCATCATATAGATCATTCGTAATATAAAATAACCAGCTCGCGTAATTTTTATATCGCCGTAATAAAAGTCGATTTTATATTTTCACTCACCGGACCATCTTTTTGACAACTCTCAAAGATTACAATTCATAGAAAAGTATAAGAATTAAATAAATTACCTCTCTAATGGTGTAATCAAAACCACCCCCTTTTATTGCGTCAAATGATTCTACACAATAATACAACGGAAAGATCGTAACAGGTACACGTAATGTGATATTATACGCACGACCTGATAAAAACTGTTATATTATACCTGAGTTTTATCTTTATTATCTACACTAATATCAACTAGAGGTAGAATTAGTTTGTAGGTGAATGTAAGGGGTAGGTGTTTGGATATTGAGACTGAAAATGTGTTCTACTTTATCACAATTGCTATGACATGTACCTACCCTTGAATATCCAGTACCCCTTTAATACGTTCATTTTAATTTAATACTTTTTCATATCAGATGCGCTGATTTTTGCCTTTGCACCCTATAATATTGATAAAAGATATATAAAATTATAATGGCGATCACTTGTGAACTTTTTTTCTTCTAGATCTTAAGTTGAACCAAGCATTATAAACTAGTGAAAAACGAGTAAAATCGGGAAGAAACACATACCTCTATCAAAAATATATATTTAAAAAAAATGATCGCTATTGTTCGTTTAAACTTTAAATCCTGCTTTTTTACATAGTTGTGGACCTTAGCTATTTGGCCAAGTTAAAAACATTGATAGTACCTGTTAAACAAAAAATATGATTAATGGAGGTTCAAATCAAACCTCCGTTCAGGTACTTGGCAATGTGGCAATTTTTTAAAAACATTAATATAATGCGACGCCGAGATAGTATGACATCTTTGTTCGCGTGGGAATTTTTATGATAAAAATATATTCAACGTTTCCTATTGATAATATAAATGCGAAGGTCTGTTATGTTTTTACGGTCAAATCGCTTAGCAATTTTTTTACATCGAAATTTCGCTTACAGTCGTATATGGAAAGGAAACGAGGTGCAGTAATTCATATTTATGCATAGCCTAAAAACAGTTTAAGTAATCACCTACCATTATTTAATTAAGTCTCAGAAAACTTAAATCAGATTTGTAATTCTTGAAGAACTGGTCTCGACCTGATGATAATAAATCTATTATTACTTTAGGCAAACACTTGAAAATTCTTCGATAAAACATCAAGAGACATCACGCAAGTTTAAGAAAGTTGTAACCTTAATGTCGAAACACTCACATGTACAAAGAGGTATTGCCGGCGACCAATCGGTTTTATCAAATTACAGTAATAATATAAGACATCTATGCTAAAAACATAACAATACAACTGTGCAATTAGCCACGAAAACACAATGTATTGTATCGAATCACAGATCTCGACAATATTCAGTATGATACGTTAAGGGCGGCCATCTATGAGCGATCAGATGTTATATTCTACAAGACCTTTTAGGATGGTACAAAATAAATAAGCGTATGAAATTATGTGATTTGGCAGCTTTAATACTGTTAAAGTGAAAGTAAAGAAAAATACATATTATTAAAATTATTGTAGAATTTTCTTAGTTTTCCTTTATTTCAATCTTTTGCGCAATATCAACGTTTGATGCTTTTAATAGCTATAAAACTATAAAAGCAATGCACATTTATGTAGTTTAATTAAACTCGGTTTTCAATTTAAATTAATCGGATTTTCTTCAACAAAATCCCTGATGGACATATTACATTTATTCGAGTATATTTAAAAAAAAAGTAGTTTACGCTCAGGTCTAACCGCCCTTATTAAAAAAAGGCAATAAAATACGAAGTAAGTAGAAAAAAAGAGCCATTAAATATCGAAGTACGATTATAACGAACACATGTTAATTACGAGTAAACCTTTTGGTATTAAATTTTACAATCGTATAGACGAATTGTAAATTTTTACAATCGGCACAAAGTTGAAATAATTTGTAATGATGCCGATTTTAATATTACTCTGTCGATTGGTATTTTTTACGTTGTTACGCGACGTCAGGTTATTAAAAAAGTTATACCGTACTTAAATATAACATACTGGAAAAAATATGATTTTTAAACAGCTTTAGTATTAGGTACTTTTGTAATCTTCACCTGGTGAAAAGTCATGAAAGCAGGTCAGATTACGATTTTAGCGAAAAATACTTTTGAGTAACATTTACGACTCCGCAGAGCATGCTGGGGCATGAGGCAGACATTTCTGTGCCTGTTTCACAAATCGTTTTGTTTTACAGGAAAATAGATAATCGGCCACCTGGGCCCTAACAAGAAAAAATCTTATTTAAATCCTTGCTTAAATCGGTCAGGAGGTAAAAATAACTTTATGTTATAATATTTTTTATTTTTCCAGTACGCTGCGAATTGCTACGTGACTTCCCAATTATAACAATTAAAACTAATCGTTTTAATGTTACCCGTTTTAAAAAATATTCGATAAACTAGTTAATTGCTTCTAGTTTGTTAACAATATAAACAAAGTTGAGATACTTGTTTGTCTGTTTTTACGTCTAATTTTTTGTGATATCCATTGTATTATTAATATTGTAAGTGTAAAATATAATGTCGTTTAACTAAATGATCAGTTGAAATATTCATCAAGTTTAGTACATCAGTTGTGACGTGGATGACACAATAATATTAACAAACTGACTTTTATCGTATATTAGAGAATTTATGATAATTTATTGATGGATATTTATTTACACTAATTTTACATGACACAGTAGGTATATTAAAAAAATAATCTTCCTGTTACGTCGATTTTTGTTCTTCCATAGGAAAATTTTAACACTTGTGTATATGGTTATCGAATTAAAGTTTTGTCGTGTTCAAACCGATTATTAGACCATTGAAGATGACGAGTGAGGTCGAAACTCCAGTAACTCGATACACCCAGATGGCATGATCCTACTTCCGAAAAGTGTCGCAAAAAATCCTCAGATTATGTTTTTGTTCTTACCATTCCTTGTAGCGCATGCCACTGCTTCGATATATAAAGGTTCTGTATGAAATAATTTAAATTTTCTCTAATAAAATTCAATCATATGATTTTATGATCATAGCGGTTAACGAAGCAAGTGGAAGGGTGTAGCAACTGTCTATCTTCACGAGAAAAAGTATATATAAATTGCAGTTTTAATATACCTATTAAAACTCGACTTAATATTTTTCAAATTAAAACGAATGTCAATTAACAACATTTTTTTAACTGCTTCTCCTATACTTTTAAAGCTTCCTATTTATTGTTGTCGATTAATATTCATCCATACTTTATACTATATTATATATATGTATATATATAATATACGTAGTATAACATATACTAATTCACTCCAATTTTTAACCACTTTTCTGTTCTATTTACATTTTAGAAAGTAGAAAAGCGTGATATTTACTATTTAAAATAAATATAATTAAAGAGTCATTATTTTAATGTATTAGTATTAGTAAGGACATGCCAACTGTGTGTGTAATAGGCAAGCGTGCATGAAATCATTAATGGGAGTAAAAGAAGCGATAGGAGTTTGTCAAGATCGTAGTAAGTGGAAAGCCGTAGTCTCTGCCTACCTCTAGAGGAATAAGGCGGGATTATATGTCGCTTCTTTCAACACATTTTTCTACTGAATCCTAAGAACATATTAGTTACAACAAAGTGCACTTGTAGAGAGCACGTGGTTGACATTTGGCACTGCATCCGGCACGGACTTACATCTGTTGCCGAAAAAACTGTACACACTACTTACAATGCATTGAGTAATATTCTGTATGGTTTCTAAATATACATGGTTATAAAATATATATGGTTATAAAATTACAATTGCACTGAAATAAAATTAATGGTTTATCTATTTTATACCAGACATCGCATAACTTCGAGCTCATCAATTGGTTATTAATTAATAAATGCAATCAATCAATCTATTAATCTATTTTACAGTATTTGGCATTTCATAGACAAAAACCAACTAACGCGTTAACTTTAACATTTGTTTTATAATAATTAAATAAAATAAATCGGGACAAAGTTTTTTTAGAGGTGACGTTTTGAAAATTTCGGGCCTTTTAAATTCAGAGAGCTATCACCTTTAAGAAAGACTAGATTGGTCAAATATCTTGAAATAATCAGAGTATTAACTAGTATAAAGAATACCGTTACGTGGGGTCACATAAGCCGTGTGATGTAAAATAAGAAATGCTTAATTAAAATCATTTGATCTGCAATCTGAATACATTATCGTCGATCGAAGCCAATAAACCACGCTTGTACTGGAAACATACGGATTTCAATGTTGTTCTAGAATTCGGCTTGATTTTGAAGTCTTTAGAGGATTACATAGGTTTCTAAGGGATTTTTAATTCATATATTAATTCCAACATTATAAGTAGACAGCAGTCCGCTTTGAGTTGTGTTTAGTATTTTTTATATTAAATTTATTTTTTCTATACTAGAACATATATTACTAAATAAAGATTGTCTCTACGTTATACTTTCACATAAATAGCATCACTAGTTTGCAAAGAAATTAAATATAGCAAGGAATAGACTCTAAAAAATCCAGGCATGAAAAGCTGAAAGAAAATTCTATTTAATTTAAATTCATCTATTTTTTTGCAAGCTAAATTTATAATTTTTTTTTGTCCTAACTACGTACACGCTGCATCATTTATTAAATGTACTATTATAATATTATTAAAGTAAATAAATACTCAGTGATAAAATAAATTTCCAATATAATTTAATTATTATTCCGCACACATTTTTCACCCGTATATTTTTTCATTTGGACACATTCTTTACCAATAACAGGGTCATAATCACCGAGTGTTTCCGCTAAGAGAAATGATATCGTCCAAATCAGAATTTTAAAATTAAATGTTCACCGTTCAACATAATTTCCTACTCTATTCTGATAAATACAGCGTATTTTCGTTCCTAACATATTAAGTTAAGGGTGATAATAGAGTGAATCGTTTGCAATAGAAGAAATTCAGTGTCGTTTTTATGATGAGCCGATCGTAATAAAATTGGAAAGTACAGTATGTAGAGGCCACACTACCGCGATACGCGGTACATCAATCGTTTTATATTGTATAATTCATTAGTTTTATGGAATGTGAAAATTTTATATTACGAATGTATGGGTATTCGTATGGCAACTGATTTCATAGAAAAATTTAATGATTTTTTTGTACTCAACTGAGGAAAGTCTATAGATACCAAAGACAAAAAGTTCAGTAGATAGATCTTTTACTTCGCTTTAGTGAAAATGATTATTTCCTTAGTAACTATTGATAAATTTTACAACCAATAAGAAACAGTTACTTTTTCCTACCTCCAACAAGTGGAAGCATTCTAACAAACGAATATATAAATGAACAAAAAACGTTTAGCCTCAATTTAATCAACTATGTTGTTTTCGTAAAATTTTCAATATTAAATAAAAGTATTTTTATTATTACAATAATAATTGTCGAATTTCATGGAAAAATTTAAATATTAACGACCGTTGATTTACAAGAAATGGTTAAAAATAATATCTCTCTTTATTTTTACACTTTAAAAAAATATGGTTCAATATTATTTGCCTTGCATTCAAATATTATTTAGTAGTATATTTTATAATAAAAATTGAGTATGTTAACTTTTGCAAATAATCGACAATTTCAATTAATCGAATTTAGCAAAATGCCAATCGAGTAATAAAGGTGATTAGATTGTATTTTAATTGAACATCGCGAGATATTTAGATCTATTTTTGTGCTTTAATCGACAGTATTAACTAGGCAATGCTATTCCAATAATTGCAAAATCGATTTGAAGGAGATTTTATTGGTCATACACTAATTTTTAGTTAACATTAAATCAAGCAGTACTTCCAAAATGGGTGTATAAACTATCATTTTTTTAAATTACTTTTACAAGTAATTTAAAAAAAATGATAGTCTGCTCAGGAGGCAGATGACCAGACAGACCCCTTTTTAATGTAATTGTACGAGCTCTCTCTGTGTCCATGCGTCGTTTATACAGTCCACACAGTAAATAACCTATGTCTATCTACAATAATGTACCTATACTGGTAAAATATGTATAGAATACAAAATGTTCACACGCTTACAATACTTAATTGCGTAATCCAAGTACCGTACTTCAATTTATGGTTTAATCTTACTTTAACTGTATTCACAATAAATATCTATGACATTTGTCAACTTCAGTTACTGCTTCGGGCATTATCTTTTTATTTACATAACGTCTAAATGTTTCGTGCTTGTCATTAATGGTTGATTGCGATTCTAGGAATTTTTTTAACGTTAAAAGATGTGTTCCGACAGATAACTTAAGTACTCGTATGAATCCAGTTTTTGGTTTTGTCAAGACTTTTTAGCGAGCAGTTAACAAATAATGTTATCAAATCGTATTAATGAATTTTAAAATAATTCTGTTTGTCGTGTCGAAATAAATCTGTACGAAGCATCTGAAAATTTACTTAGTTATCTGAACCGTCAATCAAATTGAAAATGAATATTGGAGTTGAGACCAAGTATGATCTTATTTTTTTTATCTACATTTCAGCATTATATTCTTACAATACGTTAATCAGTGCATCCATAAGAAAAAAATTCACGGATAAACAAATGAAAAGAAATTATGAATGTTTTATTCTCAACCACTGATACACTTAGCGATATTCGTACAATATAGATATATAGATATTGTACGAATATAAAAACGCATTTCAACTTTGGAATTCGTTTAAAGACGATAACTTGGTACTATAAAAATATCATCTAAAACTTTTAGAGTCGACCTAGATAATCCATACAATTAAGTCTATTTCGTAACACTAAAATATGATAAACGCCTCATTATACGATTCACTTCACATTCAACATGAGAATGTATGTAATAAAGCTCGTCCCACGATTCTTGTATATGGTGATGAGGTACGTAAGGAATATTTAGACGAATTTGTCTACTTTTTAATGTCATGACTAACACTTAGCATATATTATTTTTAGAATGTTGATCTAATGGTTTAGATTTAAATTGTGTAAACCGGAAGTTTCTCTTTAAGGACGATACAGAGAAGCAAACGTAATGTGAATATTAGAATTTCGTCGAATAAAAATTTTGGGTGACTTTGTAAATGTTGTAGGCACTGTTGTACCGTAGAATATGAAGATAACTTAATGGAGGGTGATAGATTGAATACTTCAGCCTTGTATAAAAAATATATGTATATAAATATATGGTATGCCATATTGAAATATTTTTTCAGATACTATATTAAAAACTCCTTTAGTTTTTAGACATCCTTTATAGATTATGCTATACATAATTAAATTACATGCATTAATCATGCTAACACTTTAAAATGAAAAATTAAATGTAAAAGGTGACCTTCTCCCTTTTCTAGTGTTCTCCTGATATAAAGCCTCCACTTCCCTTAGGACAAAGCAAGCACTACTCAGTACTCACATCCCAAGTTGTCAAGGTCATCTAGTCGGCCTTACAACACTCGTATCATCTCGAAAAAAATGCTTTTAAAATTCTTGCCACATTCTGAAGCCAATAAGTCACTCAATCAAGCCTCAGCTAGCTGATAAATACTGTATTTATTTTAGCTATAAACATTACTTTAGTGACATTTACGACCGCTATCAATAATTAAAAACTCGTCAAGATATCTTCCAATTACGGCACGATAAGGGTCTAAGAAAATATCTCAACTTTATATTATAATTCTATTGCTCAATATTGTGTAGAAATTCACATTATTTATTGCTCCTTCAGTATGTCCTATGCGTAGAACTAGGTACTCTAGGTAAGAAAATATAGTACTCAAGTCAAAGCTCACTATAGCAAAAGGGCAAAGTTGATTAATAACTGCATTGATAATTGATGAATTCAGATTTTAATTTCCGGTTCCGGTTATTTATAGAACACCCTTTTAGCGGGACGAGAACTCTATGATTTTTTTTATTATAGATAATAAATTGTGACAGATAAGTTTAATAATATTTAAGTAGTATAAAAACTGAAAAAATTAAACTTATAATATACTAAATTAAAATGACGTCATCTAAACTACGTACACAAATATTCATTTCGTTATCGATAATTGGAAGAAGCTTAAAAAACCAATTGCCAACATTTGATTTGCGAATTGTTATGTCCATAAAGCTAACAAAAGCGTATAAAAATACATTTTAACCTACACAACAAAGCTTAAAGTGACTCAATCTGTGAATCGCTAGTTTTTTGTGCAATGATGCACCTAAACCATTAATCACAGTATAATTGCGGAAACAAAATCTCCAAGGAGATCTAAGTCCAGTACATGGAAAACATAAAAAACATCAATAACGAATAGTTCATATAGGAAATTGATGCGTTCAATTTCGCACGATATCAATTTCCGTAACAAATAATAATTGCTTCAAACTTGATTTGTTACATCAGTTATATTTTGATGCGATAACATGTTTCATAATTAGATCTTTAAAGTTTTTTTTTATGAGCGACATCGACAGACAAACATGAAATTCACTTGTTTGTTGGTATCTCGGTCACATGACATCGTTAATACAGTCGTGTTTTTCTTATTTATTTCAAGACTTCGAAATTTCATTAACTAAAGCGTATTTTATCAATTTTACACCAATGGATAGTGGTTTGCGCCCCGAACGGAGTTTTGATTTTGCTAACTTTCTAATAGTCAAAAATAAACAGACATAATTATAATATAATGATTATCAATTCAAATATAAAAATGAAGTGTCCGATTTCAAAAATTATTTCAGTGTTGGATAGTTCATTTATCGAGGAAGGCTGCATTATATTTTCACAAAAATAGGGATCCTTACCAAAAGTCCAATAATGTAACCCAAAGTGTAAAAATCGAAATGAACGCGAGCGAAGTCGCTCGCAGAAGCTAGAACCAAATACATATAAATACTAATATGCAAGTTCTTAAAACACGCTATCTCTACTCAAATTACATTTATAACGAACAATATTTTTTTTATATGACCTTGTGGTCATATAAAAATAATCTTGTGAAGTAGGTTAAAATTTACTCCCAACATTTCATTCCATTATTTGTTACAAATTTAGCTAATAAAAACGTGTAAAACATCTCTAATTTTTATAATAACACGTGTTTTAAACTCGTCTTCCATTTAAAGTTATAAATTGTATTACCTCAGTTCAGTGACTTTACAGGTAACTTATAGTCAATTATTCAAGAAACTTCAGTTAAGCCGCAATTAACATCTAATTAACGTGAGAATTACCCTAAGACTATTCACGTACGAACGTATTAGTAAAAATAACCGCTTCGTGTAATCCCACATAATTACAACCGGTCGACCAAGATATTTGAATAATAAAGATATGGCCTAATCAAAAAGCATATGCCACCTACTTATCAAATTTAATTCTAATAGCGGCAGAGATTAAATATAAAGTAGATGCGGTGTTGATATTTCATGCCTCGATCATATTAGATGAAGGGAATTATGGATGACTTTTAAATATTTTTTATATAGTATTGATACAGAAATTATATTATTTTACTTTTAAATTAGCGAACATAAAATATGTTAGTACTAACAGGAATTATTTGTATACAGACCTGAATAAAGAAAAATATATAGAAAGTTAAAGAGTAATAGTAGACATAATACAATAAGAAGTATAAGGCAACAGCGTAGCTAATCAGTAATTTTCAATCATTACAGCATCCTTAGAAATACGTATTAAATAGAAAAATGATTAATGCAAATTTCTGCACACGTAGTTCTATATGCAGCAAAATATCATAATATATTCACGCCTCGACAGGTGACCTTCGTTCTAGTGTTATTAATGTACTTAATAACTCATGAAAGTATAATGAAAATATTTTTTAAGTCCCAGTAAAGTGGTGTGCAACGATGCATTATTCACGCCTTCATTATTTACCTTACATTTTTAAACTATTTTAGGCTAAAAATAGCTTTAATATGAAATTTAAGTAAAGCTGTTTACTCTTCTTAGCTGTAATTATGGACAGGTAATTTACAGCGTCAATTAAAAACAGGTATTATTGAATGCTTTAAAAAACATTTTATTATGAATGAATATTGACATCAATTCAATATCTTATCCTATGGAGCAAGCTTTGAAACAACTTTTAATTGAGTGTTTTAATAGTGTCTCATTGATTTTAAACATAATTCGTAATATAAATACGTTTAAAGCGTATTATTGAAACGTTATATGATGTGGCTAAGATGCTATTACATGTGCATCATTCGTGTCATAAAGCTAGATCTAATTTCAAGTGTATTGCCGTATCTTCAAACACATTTAATCTTTGACAATTTACCGTACTGAGCGTCAGTTCGGCAATTGGCTGTCGCAACATGCCATCGCGGCCATTACATTATGTATTCAAACAATAAAACAGAAATAACGAGATTGAGACCAAAACGAGAATCATCGTATAAGGCACACGTATCTTAGACACGTTCTAACGAAATATATAATATGTAACACATTGTCGGTGATGATCGGATCTTTCAAATTATATGGCGAAACATAGCTGTTAATAAAGGTTTTTACTTAATCATAATCGCTGTGTTTTTCAGAAAGTAATATTGATTCTAATTAAAATTTGGATAACAATACCATAAATTTGTAACCCGGAGATGTACTAATGATGCAGTCAGAATCTTAAGCGAGATTTTTCAATAATTTCGAGTGTAAATTATTTTAAGTAATATGGGGAAGGTATAATAACGCATGTGTCTTTGCATTTAATTATAAAAATTATTTTCATTTAAAGTATAACTTGAGCTATCAGTCTGTAGTAGGAAATGCCAAACAGTGTTTTTTTATTTAACATAAACACTTATTGATTTCACATAAAACAATACGCAATCTCTTCTTCGTATTAATAAAAACAACTGACCAGCACTACATTCAAGACACCTCAATAAAAATAACATTACACACAATATTCAGTTCATAGCGATATAAAACTATTCCCGATCAAAAGATAAACAAATCGAACGTAGAGCTAATGCTACACGTAACTCAATGAGCTTGACTAGCAATTATGAGCAGTATGTGGTATGAAATATAAATCCGGCAGTATTATTCTGATATTGCCGAGGATTATAAAATAACTATAACGTGGTACGGTATAATTATAGGAGCCACGTTATTAGTACATCTATTATACTACATATGATCGGAGTATAATAAGCATCACGTGTTAAATGACAAATATCATGTTTTTTCTGTAGCAGTAAGCAGAGCCTTTCACGCAATGTTCAATACATGCTCTGGTTTTTATTTAAGACGTACTAAATTTGCTTTTTCACACTAAAACGCTTGCTCAAATTGCATGAGTGACACTAAACCCGCTATGTGTAGAAGCACCAGAAAATAAATAAGAACGCACTTCAAGTTATTATACAGCTATAAACATCGGCATCTGTTTACGAGAGCCACAAGACAATCTCATCAGATAATAGTTACGTTCAAATAAAATTTGTTTACCGAACATCGGGCCTAAGAATTTATCTACAATTTCAGGGCTGACCGTTTTAGGAAACTTCTTTGACGTTCCTCTAATTCCCACTTATCTAATCTATTCCACGTTGGTTATACGTACTCTATTATAAACCAACATAATTCAGATTTTTCTTAAAAATCTAGTAAGTTACTTCCGCGTTATGATAAATTGTATATCATTAGATAATAGAATTAAAAACAGTCAAGTGTCTGTTGGACTGTAAGTATCTGACATAATTTGCAACCTTCATTCAATTGATTATTAAATTTAATCGCTATTTTTTTAAAATTATCTATTAATTCTAATATCAACACTAAGTAATACCTAGATAGTTTAGTGGTAAGTGCCATACTTGTAAAGTTCTGGACTCAAATCACCGGGATATTAATTAAGAAAATTGCTTAGATTGTGTAGTGCATAGAAAAATAAATACTGGCACAAAGTATTTCAGTCTCCTTACACACTTACACCATAAAGATCGAATATAAAAAAAAATTAAGTACATTATACGGAACCTTCACGTTTGTCTCTAATATAGTAATAAATAAGAAAGTACCCTAAGAAGAGCCTATCAATCTCGTTGAAGATATCAAACCGATATAAGAACATTTAATCGTCCGACTAATTAACCCAAAGTATAAACCGTTGATAGTTAAATAGTGAATCGTTAAATAACGAAACATATAAAAGTCGTAAGTAGCAGTAAATCTACTACTTAATACATGCTAAGTTGTAAAGGAAAACTTAAGTTATTTTATATGAGTATTACTATTGTTTTATATGAAAAGTTTTTCATGTTCCTGAAACAACTTTTTTATGGTAGACAGGGAAACGATTATGGTCTAATAATGTGAATTTAACTTTTAAGAAAGAACGCTTTTTTGTTCATCAAATCATCCGAACTTCAGGTCTACATACAAATTTTCCTTTAAATATGACAATAACATTAAAGTCGCCTATTAAAATTTGATTGCACATTGCATAAATACATTACTTATAAGTGAAACTAAATTGTATTAAAGGGCTGTTAGATGAATATTTATATGTATCGAGAAAATGTTTAGATAATATTATTTTAGAGAAAATAACAAGTATAAAATGCCTGAACATGTTTTATAAACATTAATTACCTGTATCTTTTAAATATTGTCTGTGATACCCGCTACTACCCTATTTCCATAAGTAATCTTTAATTTTTACCATTACAACGGGCTGCATTATTGTTCATTAACAAAAATATTAAAAATCTTATTAACAATAAGCATCTATAACTATCACAGTTTTAATTAACCGTAATCATAGAATTTTAAGTTATCAATTTAACATGAACAGTACCGTCTATTAGCCATATAAATTTCAACAATCTACGGTCGGACCACACGCATGGCGTCTTTAAAATTATTTACCAATACCAAAGAATTATACTCATTAATTAAACTTTCTCTACTGAGACCGTACGTCTGTATTACATGACTATTAGTTTTTTTTTTGGGAATAATATATTAATTTTGCTGCCATATATTTAATGACGGATGGATACGGACGTTGAATTTGTTTATCGCAAAAATGTGTAGTATGCAAATATTTTTTTTACTCCGATTTATTACGTTTATTTAATTGTTTGATTGATTTAACGAGAGAGCCAGCAAGTATGTTTAAATTTATGTGTAGGAAAATAATAACAGTCTATAACTGAAGTATCATATTCATACGTGTACATTAAGATATCATTTTCTTAAATTGAATTCTTATATTGACCATGTATTTTAACTATTTGTTTCAGAAATCATTGTTTACATTATTTTAATTTACCATATTTGGACGTAATGGAATAATTTTTGTTCTATGTAATGCCGATTATTTTTAAAATAATCCTATATATTACAATAGAATTCAACGATCGTAGATATACACTCGTAAATCTTTTACAACAAAAGGCGCACTCCTGCTAATTGGACACCGTCGCCATTTTGGTAACACCAAATCCAATTTCGTAAAATGTCGAATACTTAAAAATCTAGAGTGTTACAGTATACTTTACGTACGAATACCATGATTTTGTAAATAACAAAATAAAAACTATTAATTCGAAAGTCTTAACTTTTTTAAGTTGAAATAAAATATACCAGATATTGATACAGCCACGAAATTTACTCATAATAGCTATTTTCTGAGCTGTCGGCCAATTTATAATTGTTTAATTCATGTATAAAATTCATACATATTGGCATTTAGTACGTAAACTTTGTGATTCGTAAACCAGAAGCAATTTACATATCAGTTTCCCGTGTACTATCCGAAAATGACGTGTCAATAGTATGAGCCTATTTAAAAAAACATGACATGATAAACCGCGAAAAATAAATGAACCCGCGAATGTTCTGATCCAAGCTTTATAAGATAAAGTTACACCAACTATCCCCTTTTAAGAAGTTTACACACCAATAGATACTTCATAGTATTTTAATGCTTAAGTTTTATCGCTATGTCTTTTCAAAATGTTTTAAATTCCGGGTTCACACAAGTTATAACTCACTGTCTATAATCTTACAAAACGACAATAACAAACCATTCATATATAAAACGTATGGCAAACCTAACTTTACCGCGAAAGAACATAAAACCGACTTAGCTATTAGATCCGTTTATAACAAACGACATTTTTATATTTTACGAGTAAGTGGCCTGCGCCCGCGCATCACGCGCACATCTCTATTGCTACGCACACAGCTACACGGAATACAGGTATAAACAAATGTGCTAAGTAAAAAATATTATTATAGCATAATACGCCATAAAACACGAGCGTCTTGGAGTGGTGCCAACGTTTCTCAAAGTGTTATTACTAATATTAATTAAATAAATAAATATGATTTACCGCATTGAGCGTAGCGCGCCTACGCTTTTCGTAGCTACTGATACATTATAACGTTGTTTTTCATATTTGAAAAGAATATAATATTCTTATGCCCTAGTAACTTATACAACTAATGGAATGTTGCATTTTATTGTTAACCAAATAGGTTTAAAATGTAATTCATGTGTTACATATTTTTGTCTGAAAGTTTCATGTCATGGTTTACGCTTATTATAGCGCTTAATCAATTTTAATGAATATTTTTAAATATGTATTTATCGTTACAACTTGAGAGATATAATAGTTTTTATTAAAATATATTATGATCCTCAATAAAACACGGTTGAGATTTGAAAAGTTAGGTAACTGTTAATTTATTATATGAATTCAAATTACGCGTATTACAAATTATAAATTAAAAAGGGGTATCAGTGTGTTATACTATTATTTCGTTTATGTGAATTATTTCTATATTATTGTATGAATTCTTAACTTTATGTTATACAAAATAATTACAATATAAACATTTAATATAAATAAAACGTTTGAGAACCATCAAGAAGAGGGTACTCTAACATAAACAATGTCAGTGATTTCTATTAAAACCATTCGGCATTTCGATATACGAATTATATTAGAATAACGTCTGGGAACGGTTTCTACGCAATGTGCAATAAATTACTTCGACGGGCGGACGGTAATGAGCCGAACGTGTTTATATACATAGCCATTGAGGTCATTTTGCTTTAACATAACTATTTGGTAAGTATCGGTAATAAAAAAAATTAATTTCGGTAAGAATCGTCTTTGTTTTAAAGTTTAAGGCCGTCGACTAGTTAACGCGTAGTGACTTTACATGTTTCAAATTTCGTATCGACGTCATATTCTGGCAACACTGTTTTTAAGAGTTTTGCACCAGTCCTGATCTCGACCATTGAATATCTGTGTAAGGGTTATGAGTTGATATCTTTTCAAAACTAAGAATTAGTTTTGTCAAAAGTAAGGGGCAAATTAAGTACTATCCATACGTGTAAATAGATACGGAATAATATTTTGATAGTGCCCAGTCCAACTCCACAGAGTACGAAACTTCACTAAATATGCTTATATCAAACCGGATGTGAATGTTCCGAAAATTGATAAACAAATTTGAACCGGAAAGACGCGAAAAACAAGTCAATAAAAAAAGCTTGTAGAAATACCAGTAAAGACAGACAGAAGTTTTGAAGTCGATAGACGTGATGTATTAATTCCGTTTCAAACAGGTCAAATATAAATTATAAATGTTCAATGTTGCTTGTAATTGGATGTGTTATAATTTAAATTTATGTGCGGATTTTAATGTGTGTGTTTGAAGGATTTTTCGCACTAAAAATTACCTAATAAAATTTGTTGCATTGGTCTAATGAATTCTCTTCCTTATTATTTCTATATAATAAACGTAAAAATTAATTCGTATTACTTACATGATTTATTATTTTATATGCAATAGAATTGAATTAGAAACAACTATTGAAGAACTTAATCAAATTATTTATAGGTATAATCTTTGATTTAATCTAAATTGTTTGCAGCAAAAACTTATTATGTTAAACAGGTTCAATTTAATGATATATTAAGTATATGTACATATTTCAGCTCTAAGATATTATAAACCCAGATTTTGTTGTATTCATATTAAAACTATCCCTTAGTTTTAATATTAATACAACCTAATTTCCGATAACAACTTATCGTACTACTGAAATTTTTCTTATATTACTCGTTAACAGAATATTACATATATATAATGCTATACAAATTATGTTACAATCGTTTCATAGAAGATCCGTTTAACTGTAAATTGACTTTCTAATGATAAAAATGCGATCCATTTACGTTCAACATGAATATGAAAAAATATGCGCAATCATTTACGCACACTACATGAAATGTTTCTATAGTTCTATGAGATGGCGCTACAAAGAGATATGTAATATAGCGTTTCTTTTTAATGGAGTCTATCTAAATAAATATGTTAAATTAAATATTATAAACATGCAAAATTTAATATTAAAAGTTTTGAGACGTTTCTGGTATAGCGATGTATGCATTGTTCCTATAAATGATGCTTAAAATTATGAAAAGGGGTAAAAGTGAGCTACGAACCCAGAAGGCGGTGAGATTGGGTTGCAGTCGGCTCTGCAAATCTGGGTCGGACAGGGCTCCGCGTCCTAGCGAAGACGCTGAGCTTCCCGACGGCCGCTTGCCACGCCCGCGCCTCTCGCCACCCTGTATATACACTACTGCTAGGGTGAAGAAGTTTTTGCGATACGATGATAGCACCTATACGCCTTTCTATTATTAGCATACAAGGCTTTTAAGCAAAGTAAAATTGCAATGTTTTTAATAATGGTAAGTTAATTTCTCGATTTACAAGTAAAATTTACATTATTTGTACTTAAATGTATAACCAAACAGTTAGTTAAATACTTGCTATCAATAATTATAATAATGGCTAACATAAAAATTAAGGTACCGAATTCTTCTTCTATCAATAAAACAATTTAAATATAATTGGATAATTCATTGTGAGATATGTGTAATTACCAACTGCCAATAACCGTGACGTAAAAGTTGAATTATGAATTTGTCACATCCTACGTGAGTCGTCTTATTCAATGTATGTTTAAACTATCATCGTTATCGCTTACTACTATGCTAAATCAAGCTAAAGCTATACTTATAAGCTATATATATATAAGCTCAAGCTATGTTAAGTTCAGCTGTGTGCATTCAGTGAATCAAAATTTTGTACAATTTAATCTGAAGCTATTGAAATTTTAATAAAATAATCCAGATTATAGTGTAATTAAATATACCTGAGAGTTACAAATATTATTGACAATTTTTATAAAAACATAACTTTTCCTTAATTGAAAGATCTCTATAAAGTAATATACAACTTTAAAAAAGTATATCCAATATTTGTTTCATATGTGTTTTCTTTTACCACTTCTTAGGTGTTAAGAAGGCATGTTATTCCAATTATATCCAAATAAAGGAGTAAATAAATTTCTTTTATCTTTTTCGATATTATCTTTAAAATCTTAGCGTAGGTCGCACCCACGTAACAAAAACTAAACTATTTTCCCCAAAAAATGATTCAAACTAATAAAAATAAGCATACATCGAATATCACCGCGAACCATATTATCTGTAATAAATATTTCCGGTACAAGTTTGTAACGTAGGTGTGGCAATCAGGGCCAAATACATAATTTAAATCAGTACTGTCCGTTAGTGATCTACCAGAGATTATAAATTATATATTTATTGATATAGAATTGCAATTTATGACAGTTGAGATTTCGTAATGAACTTTATTTGCCGCTGGCGACATACTCGCGATTCTCTTAGCATGGGCGACTTATGGATACATCACTTTTATTATTTAGCAATAGTTAATTTATTATATTTCAATAATGTAGGAAATTGGATACTGCTGTATATTATTTTATATCGCGAACCCCTAGCAAGCTTTTCAGTCTGTTATAACTAGTCGTATTAACATTAGCATCGTAACGCCTACAGGAAATTATTTTGTGCCCCTTTCCTCTATGTAAAATTCTAGCAAAATGGAATCTACACTATATTTCTCAAATTCTACGTTTTATCAACAATGCAAAATAGATGGAGCTACATACTTAAACTTACTCCAGATTAGTCTTAATTATATCTCTTATCTGTTTTTATAAAAAAGGCTATTTAATAAGATAAAAAATAAATAAATGAACAGTCCTAATAATTAACCACAATTTAAATAATGACGACACACTATTAAGTATAAACGTTTCTCATTAAAATAAATTAACAAAAATTTTTGTTTTGATCATTAACAATTTACATAATATTCACTTAACGCAAAAATCTAGGCATAGTGATGTAATCGCTATATAGTAATTTCGATAATTACAACGTTATTAACCCACTCTATTCCTTGTAAAATCATTTTGTATAAATGATATTGTTTAAATTTCCATAAACAAGTATAGTTTGTTGGTAACAATCGGATGGGAGTGCGGTGACACGAAATGAAACCGGTAATATAAATTTATAATAAAAAGCGGACCATACCCACACTTAGGCGAATTGGTTATCTCATTCTATAGGTACTCACGAGATTCATTACACATTATTGGCTAGATAACCAATAAAACCATATTTGTTTGCCACTAGTGATGTATGAGTGTCGATATTGATCTTACTATATTAAATTAAGTTACTATAAAATATAACTGTTTACAAAATGATTATAAAATAAATCTAAAAAAATGGACATTTTCGTAATTGTGTTATATCATAAATTTTAACGTGTTTAAAATTATTAAACATATATTCGTAATGTAAAACATTTTGTGAAATCAGAAAAGAAAATGCCAGGCTTTACAATATTTAAGTGATTATAATAAAAGAATGAAAATTGCACAGTTTAAAGAAATCCACTTTTTTTGTGTAAAAGTTTTTTTTGTACACTAAATTAAATATCTCAAGAAGAGAACTCAGTTTTAGACTGCATTACATCTTTAGAAACGGTATCAGTAACCAACACTATATACCTATTTAGTTTATAGAAAAAAATTAATCCAATGTAAAAAATATGTCTTATCTGGTATGGCCCGATTTTAATTCTGTATCGATAAACTAATACTTCACTATTCCCAAACCAGTCGTCGTTAATTACGGTACGGATAGGTATCGAAACGATTTGAATATCCGTAATTTATTGCGCGACATACGGGTATCATCTCTACTTCTTGTACAGTATTTGTGTTAATGTTCGCATACATTATCGTGTGAATGTACCAAGATTCTTGTTACGTCGCGTGAGCGTTATGAGTTATGAAACACTAGCTGTTACCAGAGACTCGCGTAGACGTTTTATAAAGTAAAAAAAAATTGGATCAGAGACCAAGTATTATTTCAATCGGATCAATGATCTAGGAAGGTTAAAGAACAAGTAAATTCTTCAAGTCCTTTCACTGACGTCACTGAAACCTGAATCAAAATTTGTGCAGCCGTTTTATCTCGCATCAGAATTATTATGAAGTATGCTTTGCCCAAACCGATGATTGTCTTAAATCTTGTATTTTTGATTAAAATAAAAGTTTTTTTGCTCGATACTGAGTTACATCCAACATATTAATTTAAAACACCGTCGAGCCAAATCAATTTAATGATGAGATTTACCGATTTAATGAAGTAGTTTAAAATACCAAAAGAAAGTGCCTAAAACTTGAAGTTTCTCTAATAAACCTTAATAATCTCCGTGGAATTTATCAGACACAGTTTTGCATTTTAATAGGCCTTATTTGTCTAACAGTAGATGAAGAGCTTACGTTATAATTTAAATGATTTTAAAATTCTAATAACAGTTTTTTTTATCAATACATCTAATAAAAACGTATTAAAATATCATAGATTATAGATTTATTTAACTAACAATAAGCAGCCGTAATTAATAATAGCGTTTGTGATTGGAAAAAATTGTAATTCGAGGTCAAAACTCGTCATAGCTTTTCAGTCATTATATGAACAATAATAATAATATAATCTATATTTACTACCTCTTCACATCTATTTCCAATATTAAACTGATAAATACTTTTAGAATATATCTTGAATTATAAAGTGATAAGGTTAAATAAACCTCGTTTTTTTAATAGATAAAAATAAAATCTGAAATAAGCACAACCTTATCTATTTTATTCGTTGTTTTTGACTTTACTAATAATATACTTTGTGGGTGGTTCTTAAGGGAAGAATAAATCAGAAAATTACTTTATACTCTATTTAAACTAGAAGTCACTTTTAGAGTAACAGCAGAGTAGCTTTGGGAGAAATTATCGCAAATGTAAAACGCGGAAACAATTATAATTTAAAGTAAAAATTAGTCTAGCCATCTATGCGTATCTCCACATAACATTTTTTCCCGATTTGATAAAACACTAACTCTCTATAAATCCATACATAATATATAAATATTACATTTACACCATCTTCTTTTAATAATATGTGTATAAGTAAGAAAAAAAACGCGTGTCATTTCCCAGCCTTATCTTCACTTCATTAAAGTATATCAATCCTAAATACGTATGGATGCATACAAAAATTTAATTTCGATAGTACATTGATAACTAATTTCATTACCTTGTTTGTAAGTCATCTAATAAAAGCATATTAAAACTGTTTGATTGATAGTTTAGATAAAGAAATGGTTCAAACATAAGTTTGCTACGTGAATTTAGCTTACAACCCAAAACTTCATATAACGTATACCCGCATAAATTTTACAAACCATAATGCACAAAACGACATACACTTATAAACGTGACTTTTAACTTTTATCCTTTTTGTGTTTTTTTTAAATACAATGCCAACATTGACCGGAGGATAAATTGAATTTAAAAAAAAGGATCGTAGGTTGCGGTCCATTTGTGACTCAGGTGCATAAAAACGAAAGTGCATTGATTATTTTCTAGATGTTTGAAACATATGGATGTGGTATTATCAACCGTTTGTTTTTCAACTATAACCAAAAACGATGATCACTGAATTTGATTACTGACAAGAGATGATTCTGAAATTCAAGTCACATTACTCATGTTCACCCACAGTTTAAACTAATTGTAATGAAGTTTAATGAGCATTAATTGATTTACATAAATTCTATAATAATTTAAAAACAAAAATATCGTATACTAAATTTTTATACAAATTTTTATTTGTTGCATGGTCTTAAATCTAAATACATTTATTTTTATTTACCGCATCAAAATATCTTACGTCCTCGGTAACACCGTAACAAAAGATAGATTCAGTTACGAGATATGATATTATTTTTTGTGCCATAAGCGGTGGTGGTCGCATTCGCGGGGAGTGGGGTAAGGAGTCAGGTGCGTCATTAGTATTATTTAAAAATAAACTTTAAGTCGATGTCATAAGTTTCAAAATCTTCATTAACATAGATGATAAAAGTCGATAATTTACGATCGCCCGAACGTGAGAAATGTAATAGTGTCATGTATATTTCATACATTATAAATTATGTAATATAAATTTTGCAATGGTCCAGATCGAAGACGCTACTTTAAATTGATAATTGCAAATTGTTTGATTAATTTACACGTTTTGAAAGAATTGTGTTGAAATATTATGTATATGTGTATGTAATCTTAGTAAGATTAAGGCAAGTTTTCACACATGATAGAATCGATGTTGTTGGCATAATGGACCGTCAATATGTCGTTCAAGAATTTGACGTTAAACGATTGTTAAATTATTTACACTGGTAATTTTATAGCATAAGTGGCTATAGACAGTCTAAATAAGTATATTACAGGTATTAGAAGTTGTGTATGTAGGCAAATATCTTGATAAATCATAAAACTAAATTAAAAATTAAGTTTTAAAATTCAGGCATTGAATCTAGTTTTTAGTTAAATCTTTCTTTTGTCTGTGTTTAGAAATGTTGCTACTTATCGTTAAGATCATGACAACATTTGCTGCGCAAGCGAAGGCGCTTTTAAAGTAATGTGTTATGTATGTTACATTATATATTGAATATAATAATTTGTTATTATAAGGTGTAATCTTTTTCGTGTAGAGGTTAAAATGTTTCTAAAGCACATTTTGTGAAATTTTATTAACATATTGCCATATTCTACTCGAAAATTTTACATTACCTCCTGGGTTTACATTATCTGTAATCAAATTATTATTTTTCAGCTTATTTTCATTTTCGGTGAAAACAAACCCTATTAGTGGATGGAAAAAAATAGGATAGGGCGTTTCCCTTAAGTCTAACAATTTATTTGAGAAATATCTAATTCGATTACACCTATAATCTAGAAATCATTATACCCGTCTGTCTATATAATATAATACCTATTATAAAATAATAGAAAAGCGTTTAAAAATTATTTAAGATTTAATAAATAATAATCGCAGCCTAAAGATGTAAAAAGTGCGATTCGCTTACCCTTCATAAAACTTACTTACTTATTAGCATAAAAGGTAAAAGCAGACGAAATACACTGTAAATGAAAACATTAACTACTTTTGTGGGGTCGGGTGACGGTGAGTGCACAGAATTTTAATACAGCGAACCTCGACTTTTGCCTTCCTAGGGCTGATATATTTAAGAATTTTTTAAATTATTCTGAAAAAAATATTTTAAGATATTTTTGATCTCAATAAATATTTCTGTAAAAAACAGAGAATGAATGTTGAAATTACTTTATTTTTACCATTATTACAAGAAAATTATAACAAAAACATTATAATATGCATCTTTGAAAAATCATATAATACAAAATATTAAAAATAACATAGAATACAGCTTGCACGCTTGAAGTTAATATATTTTTAACTACATTTGACAGCCCTCGTCACTACTCAAATCTCAGGTACATTTTATCGTGCGATCTTTCCACTCAAATTATTATCTCAATCGTACGAATTACAGAAAAATAACCCTTATTTCCTGCGTATAAGATATGAAAGGTACATAAAATTTAAAATAAACAAAAAAATGTCACTGCGTGATATTTCATTAAAGCTGATTAACTTATTGAAGCTCAGTCAAAAATTTTGTTTTATATTATTTTATTTGTAAAATCGATCCTTTAATTAGACATGATTTATATACTATGAAATATAATACGCAGCTCTGACTTCACTTGCTTTCAGGTAATAAAAGAAGTATCGGCTCATTAAATAACATAAAAATAACCTGCTTAGAAGAAGCATACGCTGTCGCGGACATCAGACAGCTAATAATATATTTTTTGGCTTGGTAATCGACAGACACAATTCACTTAAATAAAAAAAAACAATTGAATGATATTAGCTAATACCAAAGCGTATGATGCTAAGATGATGTGTAGTCGAGTTTTTTATTGTTATATAAATCATTCAGAGAATATAAACCATTCAAATATAAAGTTGAAACGCATATTAGAAGATCACTTCACGATCTTTCCACCTATGAACAATGGTATAAAACCAGGGCGGAATTTAAAGATATTTTTTTCTTAATCCCTTCCACCATTTTTTACTAAAAATTCACCAGACCTACCAATAACATGTTTTTAGAAATTAAAATGTTAGACCAGGCAAGAATCGAACCCCTCGTTTCAGCAGAAGGTCAGCTAAACCTACAGTCACGTCAAACAGTATACCATTGAGTTTACAGCTACGTTCTCAGCCTGTCTTCTACATACATGTATACATAATATATCTCGTTGCAAATATCAAAATTAAACATTGAACATTGAAAACAAATATACCGGATATCAAAATAAACCAATTGTTTTTTCTCTACCAGTGATTTGATATTTCAAATTACGTATCATATTTTAAACGACTAAGTTTAATAAATTGCAATATTTCACCTGCTTTGTCGGCAGTTATAAACGCATCGCCCGCGCACCACACAAAGGTGACCTTAACTCATGTGTGGCTAGAACGTTTCATTTATAACCTACCTATAAGTTTTGTTCTAGAAACTGGGAAATTAAAAAAAAATACATTTAGAACGCCAAAAACAATATTTTTAAGAATTACTGCCACCGCACACTAAAATTATTAGATTTTCTTATGAGTACTATAATAAAATTGTCGGATTTGATCATATACTCATATTAATAATGCATATCTACGATACCGAAGCCATAGAAATTGCTTAAGTTTAAAATATAAAGCATTTCCAGTTTTTAAGGGAATTACCATAAATCCTGGCAACACTCGAATACAAAGTTGTGCGCACAGACTACTAATTTTCACTGTCAAGGGCACACAAAGATCTGGGTTAATTCCCGACGAGCCTTCAAAGCGGTAGCGCGTGCGCACAACAGATGGGATTATTTCACTCTCTTTTACGCGCGATGACTAATGACTTCGACTCCCACAATGATTTAAATTAATTATTTAGTAAGTGAAGTGTAAACGAGTCATCAAAGATTTTTTTGATCTGATAAAAAATCTAAAATTATCCAAACTACAATTTTTCCTATATGCCCAAATGTATGATCTTAATATGGAGAAAAAAATGGTCACTTGTACATACTTTATGAGCATAAACCTATCTAAAAAAATTAATAGATTTGTTACCGTCTGCCAAAAAGCAAAGCATTGTTTCTTCTGGTTTAGATAAATTTTATATTTCAATAAAATACACTGTATGATGTATCGGATTACAAACTTAATTTAACGTATAATTTTGCGTTTATACACGATTATTATAAGAACAATTTTCAGCTGACGCTACGCTCGCGTTGCAACTAGTATGGTCCCGGATGACTAAAATGGCAAATGTCAATTTAAAAAAAACTGTAATTATAGTTAAACGTTCTCGTAATTCTTACACTTTTAAATACTACCTAATATAAAAAGTAACTTTACAGACTTTTAAAAATGAAAAATCTGTATGTAAGTCGGTTTCATTAAATTTTTTAATATAATTTATTTATTCGCAGTATATAGTCGTCATTTCTAAATATCACCTCAGTAGCTTTTGTATTGACCACAGACCACTCTACGTAGTAAGTTAAGTTTAAATAATTTTTAATTATGTAGTTGTATTGTAATCTTTAAATTGCTTCCGCCCGCGCGTCGTTAGGTTATTGGATATTCTAATATCTCCATTAAATTTTTGACTAAAAGAAACAGCTTAGTATTCAAAATTGGTTTTGAAAGTATGTCTCAATAAAATATTAATAAGGATTGTCGGCGAGTATAAAAATGATTTTAGTATCGAATTTGTCATAAACAATTATTATAAGTATTTGTTAATTAATTAGAATAACTGTTACTACAGATTTGTTTGACTATGATTACATGAAATGTATTCAGTACAGTACAGTCATAAGTAGTTATGTCGTAATTAAGGGGTTCTTTTTCTGCTTGTCTATCTCAATAACTATCTTCTTTAAAGGATACTTATTTCGTCAGTCTAGCCTAGCTTAAACAAAAAAGTATTAACTTGTATATCAGCAATAGATTAACACAATAATGTTAACCGTTTAATAAATAACAACACTAATTAAAAATGCATGCATCCGTTTTGTAGTTACGATACCAAAGACATATACGTTTGACTTATAGCATTTTGATATATTTAACACGAATTAGTACAATGTTTCTCTTAAATAAAATAATACAATTTACATTCGATACAATTTTTTTCAAATTGTAAATAAAAATGCGCTTCAGCCATTAGTTACAACAATATATTATGAACAAATTATTATTTTTTTAATATTAAATAATACACTTACAAAAATAGTAAAATTCGATACGTAAATTAATTATTTCATTGTTTGATAGTTTCAACTGGATTTAAGAATAGGGTATATAAATGAATAGATATATGTATTTTATTTATTAAGCCATATATAATATGACCTAGAACGAATTTATGCAACTATACGTTTAATAATAGATTGTTTTACAAAAACAACGTAAAACCGTTGCAAATGTTTGTAAAATCAAATCGATTATCGGATCGGCCAACGATTTCAATGGCCGCCATGAATAATTCATGTCTGCAAAGCGAGTAACACGACACCCAGTTGAATTTATTTTTATTTTATTTTCTAAGCAAATATATCTATTGCCGCGCCTATGTTTTATGTAACAAAAACTATCTTATAGAATATAGATAGTAATCTCGCCAGATTTCACCAACAGTCTGAATGAGCATTAAACGTCAGTTTTCTTGGATAGATCTATTAGAACATTGTTATTTTACGTTAGACATCAATATGAGCAATAGGCTGTATGGCAGATGGAAGTATGTCCCCTTACAATAAAATTGAAATAACTTCTTGTAATATCAGGCAGCAGTTTTTATATAAACTCAATTTACGGCACTTAAAACAGAAACTTAATTTGTAAAATTGTTGCCTATCTTTTCTGTCAGGATAATCAACAAAACTGCTAGACCGATTTTGTTGATACTTTCATTCATAGGTAGCTAATGTAAGAAATAACTTGCTACTGTATTTTTTTCAACATCATTATTGACTCTAAGATAGTATAAGTATACCTATAAAGTTGTACGTAGGGCATTGCTGGTAGAAAATATAGTGATTATGAAAAAGAAGCTGAAATTGTACATTCTTATCATGAAACTAGAACCCATTAAGTGTGTAAATACATATTTAAAATATATCTCGTATACAAATATTATCTAACCAAGTGGATAGCAAGTAGAAACACTATTTTGTAAATAATTTTAAATATGCAATTAAGCACACAATATCTTGATAAGCTTATTTATGTATTGCTACTTTCTCATTGACTAATATTATATTTTTATAATAGTTCCATTAATCTGATACGTTTACATAAAATGTTATGTAAATTATGACCACTATTAAAGCAACTTGTTTAGGCAGAGACAATCATAATATAAAAATCAAAATCTATGTAACATTGGATCTATGAATATCTGCATAATTATTCATCATTATAAATCATTGTGTACTTCATAAATAAACAACTTTTATTTGATTTTTTTATTTTCGAAAAACAACTATAATTCTTCAGATGTATGTAATCAAGTAAATTTATTTGGCTTATTCTTCCTTTAAAATACACACTATCTAAAATACAAGTATTACCAATGTTCAAAACCCATATATGAAAATTAACGAGCATTGCGAACTATATATAAAGTATTAATTTATGTGTTTTAACCAAATAAAACTATCTTTTTACTATTCGTGACTCACATCTTTTTTAGAGGATAAAGGCGTTCATTTTTTGTTCTTATAGTTCTACATTTATGTCAAAATTAAAACTGTTGTTCTAAAATGGTGGCAACTATTTTTTGCTTGAAAGTAGATTAAGACCAAAAACAACATAACATTTATATATTTCATAATAGCTAATCTATGTTTGTTCGCACTGAGATTACTCAGTCTGTTGGGACAATTAAGGTGAAAACTTGTATAGTTGTAGACCAATTACTTGAAGACGGTGTGTATATACATAGTATTATAGAGAAATCACTGTTCGTACATAACTTCACTCTATGATATTAAACTGTTTATTTTACTGTAAGTTACAGGACTTGGTATAAATAAAACGTACCCGGTATATGCTACAATGTCCACTGCTAGACTCTGCACTGGTATAAAATACATAGTATGTTATCTTCACTTGTAGAATGGTACAATAATCTTAAGACGTGCTCTCGGGTCTATATATAGAAAAAGTTGACAATTAGTGTAAAGCTGGTCTGTTCTAATATTTGAATTTGTATTTAGTTTTTTTATTCGTCCATGATAATAGAATAAGCAAGGCCACAGTATCATCAATACGAGTATATATACGAAAAATAATTCAGTACGCTTCAACTTTTGGCTCCAATATCAGAAGATTTCCAAAATACATACAAAGTTTAATTTCAATACATATAGACGTAGGTTCAAATTTACTTTCATAATTTGTGGCACATCATATATTACGTAATTTGTGAACCTTATAAAAAGTTTTTAAAGCATTTTTTATTGGTCCGCTAAAATTATATAAAGAATAAAACAGCCACATAGGTCTCCGAATAGACTTATGCTTTTAAAAGCTTTAAGGCTCTATAATTAGAATTTGATAGGAACAAAAACCGCGACGCTAGTATTATAGAAAAGATAATTATATTTCTCTTCGAGCGTCTCTTAATTCTATTTATGTAACCCGATGTGTAGGGGACACTACAACACATTAACCCTTGCTTTGATGTCCATTACGACTGAAAATAAACTTAATGAACATCTCAGTTTATGCGCACTGTATTTATAATATCTACATTTATAGTTGCTGTTCATGTGAGCTGAAGTTAACGAGTAGTGTCTACAATAAGAGTCATTTGATATACACCAAGAGTCTTTCAAGCGGCCTGAAATATGTGACCAAGTTGGTTAAAAGGATTTTTTTACATCTAATCGACAGATCAGCTTTCGTTCCCTAGATGGTAAGTGAAATCTCAGATAATCGTTTAGTCAATTATATACTGTCAACTCATTTATTTTTATTGCGAGTATTCGGAAATTCAAACACTAAAGGTGAAACGCTTTACAGCGCGATCTTTACATCTATATACGGTGGTACGTGACCCTCATAGAACTTATCATTTTTTATAGATTCCTCTCACCTCATTGAATACTAGAAACGCCTAATCTTTTTGATAATAGTCCGACCACCGGTAGCTTATACCCGAGGTAGAACAGATAACATAAAGTTGATGATACTATTTGCATTCGGACCGGAACTCGAACTTGATACTCTGGCATTGTGGTTGCTTTAAACAATCTACAGAGCCCTTAAAAATACATAACACAGCATAACGTCATTAGCCACTAAAAAGCATTATCAAGAAGCGATAACATATTTTCAGGCAGCTTTAAGGCACTTAACAACCTTCAAATGTGTTTTATTCGGACAATGTCATTAGCTTTATGTAGAGGAATAACATAGCACGTAGAAGATTCATAATATACCCGTTCAAACTGGATTTGTTTAGAATGACTTTTAAAGTCTAATATAGCACGATATACCTACTAGAGTCATTGACATTACTTCGTGGAAGTTTTTCGACTAATAATTTAATTCTTGTACCGATTAAATACGGATGATAATCAAAACATAGAGATATTAATATAATATGCTTTACTATTTCGTGATATTTTATTAGGTATTTGAATAAATAGTTTTAGCATTAACTAGTTTTAAACCTCGAGTAGTTACTAGCATAAGGTGTACAATCGTATATGTTTAGCATTGTAGTCCAAGAAGGAAGAACTGATTTTGATATTTAAAGAAAATCTGTTTATTGGCTACGGAGTTATTCAGTCTATGTAAAGTGACTAATTCATTTTCACGTATATTATTAGAGACGGGTGAAAATTAACACAAAAATAATTTAAATGCTCAAATAAGATTACTTAGTGGTGAAATTATCATAAAACTAATAATACGATCAGAAATAAATAAAGAAACCTGAAAGTTAGGCTCGATGAATAATCTGTGTATATATGTAGTACCTAAGAGCTTTATTATAAAACCTCAAATTATTTTTAAGACTTCAATACAAACAAATAGACGGAAGGAAAACCAAGACATTTTTATAAAGTAGCTTTCGCTACTTAATAATACTAAAGTTCAACGAAATGTTCTCCGTTATCTTCATACCACACGTGCGCTTCTGTCCATCTAACGCATAAGCGACAACATTTATTGGCAATAAATCTTCTTGCTTCATTAGCCGATGTGTGGGCACCTTTATGGTTCTGTACGAACACGGTCACTTGATATTAGTAACGTTCCCAATATAAGCTTTCACAAAGACCCATTCATAGAATAAGCACTTCGGTTAATACACAATTTAAAAAAAAACTTAGATTTTTGCGTTTATTATGTATAAATATGTTATATTCATATTTCATAATGCTTTCCAAACCTTGATTGCAATTTATTGTATTTCTAATATATGTATTTAAAATTTTCACTGCATTTTAAAGTTTAACTATGTTAATCCTCAGTTTGCACGAAATAATGTTAAAAGTTGGTCAATCTTTTAAATTTTTGTTTTAATGTCTGTAACTTAGTTTCGAACAAACGGTTGCATCGATTTGGGTAAAAGTTTATTGTTTTATTTAAAAAAAGAGATAATGTCAACGTGGACAAAGTCACGGGTAATGGCTAGTTAATAAATAAATTAGATAAATATGGGTAGTTATGCAGTCACGTGTTTAAAAACATAGCGGTGCGATGACTTCATATTCGAAATTGTAAGAAATATCGTTTTTCCTCCTCAACCCGAACTAAATGTTTTTATTTCTCTTATTATATGTAATCCTAGAGCTTACACTACTATGCCGATTCTAATGAATGAGGAATCAATTTAATTGTAATTAAATAAAAAAGTTGATACGTCGGATATTTTTTATTGAATTCCCGGTATTTGTAGTTGATTATAGTATCTATATTAATTCTTGTAATATTGTTCACAGATTTACACCCACGGTCTACGAAATAATCCTGACTTAATAGCTGAGATCACAGTTAAATATTTGAATTATCCTTGGATGCCAGAGTTCGGTCTCCAGTTAATTGACTTAGAAAAATGTCTACTATAATCGCTAGGCGGTTTATTTTTCTGTCGCTCCAATGCATTTTATTTGGTTCCGTAGAAATTTGTTTTGTAAACTAGGATGTTGATGTAGTGGATGAAAATCTTGTTGAGTGTTGTAAAATATTTTATAGAAAGTTAGATTTTTGGCATTGTAAGCTAATTAAGATATCTTTAGTAATATTCTAGTTTCTATTTAAACACAAACAATTCAGCTGTTTTGGCATCGTTGAGTCTATTCAATAGATATCTAGGATTGGTATTTCAAAGATCATAAATAAAAATAATAAATATCATAGCAAGTATAATACTTTAGAGTTAATTTTATTCCGCATTCGTAATTGTATTAACAATAACGCAATTTCAAATACTTTTTTGCAATGATCATTAATTAAGAATTCCACAGCAGTATTCTACAAAATTAATGATACCCTCAATTCAATTTTGACAAAAACGCCGTCTATACATTCAAACCCCTTCAATTTTAAAACAATAGCGAAACGAAGACCTTTTTATTCTTTAAATTGTATGTAATGGCCACGAAAACGATATCTCTTCTTTTCAAAGTCCGGTAGTAAATAAAAGTATTGAATTGTTTAATAAAAATGATAAACAATATTCTATAGACAAATTACCATAGTACAACCAGTTCTAATTACAATATACACAAAAAGATACAAAACATGTAAAGCAATAAAAATTAAAAAATATATCTCGCACTATTATGTAATCTTTCAACGATATTACAAAAATCCATTACATGTGCTAAACGATAATTTAATTACTTACTAAGTCCGACGTGTAGCACCTGCGTTGATTTTTCTTATACATGATAATAAAATCAAAGCCTTAATTCGTCGTCAAAATTGGTCCCACCGTTTCGAGAATAACCGTTACAAACACTCAAGATAGGCAGACAGACAAAAAGTTGTAAATTATGTTTTTGTTATAAGTACCGCTGATACTCTCATATGAATCCAAAAAGTTATTATTTATTTATTATAATCAGATACTTTAAATTTATTTATGTGAATAGATGAATACATAAAAATATGTTTTATATCTGCAGCCAATATGTTGATGAATTTTTTAAAATGTAAGTCTGTATATTAAGTAATAAAACTAGATATTACAGCATTCGAATTCACTATTCAAACGAAAAAAATTTCAATGCTTACATTTTTCTAAGAAATTTGCGGACGAATTCAAAATTTTAGATCAATGATTATTTAAAAAATCAATTTTTACGTCATACTATTACGAGACGCGTAAACATGAAACACTTTTTTAAAGACATTACGATCACGAGTTTTTATTTATGAGATTTGTGTACAGTAAAAATTAATTTATGTAGAGAAGATGGACAATAATATTCTAGTAGTTAATTATTTAAAAATATATATGCAAATACTCCCTCTTTTCTATAAAATAAATGGTTGTTGACTTCCGATAAATGACCGATATATAGTTCTTAAAAAAATATGAAAAATGAGGTAATAACGGTTACTTAAGCATTATTTAAAAATCTTAGAAAGTATAGAGTTACAGGCTGCTTGTGGCCGAACGAACAATTCCAATATTAAATGTGGCGGAATGCATCCCTAATAAATTATAAGTTTCACCTGGGAGACGTATCACAGTTCATAGATGAAAATAATAACTATGATAAGATGCAATATGTCTAAGTTTTTAAGGTTGGCAGTCTTGGTATCCATGTGCGACAGGAATTGCTCACCACCAGATGAACTATAAGTTCGCTCGCTTTCCTCTGGTAGAAAAAAATGGAATTTTCGCTCACGATTCAGTAAAGCTTATCCGCCAGAACGCCCACTTAGTGGCCTAACAGAGGAGGAATGTAGGCTGTACCGCATAATGAGCGCCCAAATTTATTATACACCCGAAATCTTTCTCAGAAACTACTGAATAATCCGGCGTCGGCGATGCGGTATGCGCCTTCGGTTCCCGTGTGAGGCACAGTTATGTTCGCTATTCTTACGTAACAGACGGATAAAAAGTCGAGTTTTTGTATAGACAAGACTGGTAACGGGAGTGATTTTATTTTTAATGTTCAAAGAATTGAGAATTAATACATCATTTGGATTCTTATGTAGCGTTTATTTACGAATGCTTAAGAATATCTGTTATAAAGATTATTCTAAGCTGAAATTTTAAAGAAGTTTTCATGAGATAAATAGAATGAATAGATGAATGACAGTGATTACAATGTAAGTGGGGTATTCAGCTCGTTTTTATAACTCATATTTCAATAAGTGATTTTTGTTCAAAACTACGTGACATGTAAAAAATTGTTTGACAATCACCTAGAGGTTTTTCCGCAGTCAATATTCACAAAAAGCGAAAAAAAAAATACGATATTAAAAAAAAAGAATACGGATCACAGACTAAGTCCTACACACTACGGTCTATAAATAATATCATAATCTAAGAAAAACACCTATTTATTAAATATATGGCTTATGAATTCTTGAAAGGAAAATAAATACCTACAAGTACTAATGTCTAGTGAGGGTAACAAGCTTCGTTTAAAGAAAATTGATAAAAATTAGCCTTTCTAAATGTTGTTGACAGATTTTTGTATCAAATCGCATTAGAATGTGTCTCGCAATGTCATCTAAGTTGACATTATATCAAACTTATTCCAAGCTCATCAATAGACCTTTCAAAACTGACTTTATATCTGCCATTCATGAAGA
>JAOSYY010000009.1:710769-736438 GCA_025727935.1 Hebomoia glaucippe | reverse complement strand
TTGACATTATATCAAACTTATTCCAAGCTCATCAATAGACCTTTCAAAACTGACTTTATATCTGCCATTCATGAAGAAATTAATATTTTCGCGATAAAAATATTTTTCCTCTTTTTTTCTAATCCGTTTTGTAAGACTATATCAATGCCATTTTATTTCAGACTTTTGCTCTTATATTTTAGATATAGGAACATGACAAAGGGTGATTTGTGGTAAGGAAGGATATCAATAAAGTACTTTCGACGCATGCGAACTTTATATATACAACCTTATGTTAGAAGAGTTTGTAGAACTTAAGAATCTCTCTTTTTCTTAGGCAAAATTTATTATTAAGGCACACTTATCGGGTCCAAAAATCACATCTTGCAAATCGAAACTAACTGTTCATTTCTAAAAAAATTGAATGACAAACGTTGTGTGGAGGATAGCATAAATGAACATCGTGAAAGATGATTTTTTTCAGTATTTTTTTATGAAGTTCTCGTTTCATTTAGCTGTACAAACATGATGGAGCGTAAATAACTCAAAAAAAAAAGTTTTAAAAATATGACTTTTTTATAGTCAGGATCGATTTTTTTCCGCCCCATCATCAAAGGTGTCATAACTACTATCACCCGTTTTCGTCTTCGGGAGCAGCCTTCAAACAACTTGTATATGTCATAAGTTAAAGTAATTTTTCAACCATCATTCAAAGATAAAAGGTGCATATATGGTAATATGATTTTGATTTCGGTTTATGGATTTTAGAACGCTGAAAATGAAAATAATTAGATTGAGAAAAATCAACAATTAATAGTAGCCATGTAGATAAGGCAGCCACTATCAAGCCAGTCTTATACTCGTCTGTCGATTACTGTCATAAGGAAAATTAATACGTATAATTTCTACATCAGCGCAAAACCGCTGCGCACGCGCAGACGGCCTTGTCCGTTTCGTAGAACGAGCCGGCCACGCCTACCGGGGCGGGAAACGTGTAAACATACACACGTAATTGAACGCTACCAATAATACACCTTAAAACTACATTAATCCGTATATTTGAATGTAAAAAGGCACTTCTGCAATAACAAGGAAAAATATTGTGTATCATCCTCGTAAGAATAATAATAATAATATAGTATGTTAATGTTAATATAAAATTAGTTTATGTGACTCATTATAATTTTAGGTACCTACTTGTCAGTAGTGAAAAAAATTATTAAAACCAGACTTACCGATTTCGCGCTCAAAATCAAAATAAAGAGACATTTTTATAAATTACAAAAAATAAATCAATCGTATAAAAACCTTAAACAATTTGGAGTACGGAAATGTTCAAGAATCAATATTTATAAGCGTTTCAATATCTATCTAATAAACGATTTCGTCCGTCATCGTCCCGCCGTATCCGAATTTTCACGCTTCATTTTTGGCCATCCATTGAGAGTTCATTATGGAAGGTCAATCAGATGACTCAATTCATTCACAAAGTTCTACTGTATATAAAACCGTCTGGAGAACATTAAACATATATAAGTATCCACTTGTAAATATATTTTCGGTAGCCTAGATCTTTTCAGTTAAAGAGATTCAAAAGTTTAAAATTTAAAATATTCAATTAATATTTTTTTCGTACGTCTGATCATTTTAGGAGATTTTATTAGAACACGGTACATTTAAATTCTATTCAAATTAAGAGCTGCTGTTTATGTGGTGTAGGGTGTAGAGTACAGATGCCTTCATTTCTATTAATAATTTAACCTTATGCCATTACATACAAAATGGGATATGGAGTTTAGTTTCACGCATAATTAATTTATATAGATATCAGTCTCAACACCTTGACTAAACAAAACAAATTTTATCTATTCACTCGAAGAACACAGAAAAGAACTATAATATCAGTAATTTGAAATTTCTAAATAAGCTAACATTCGTAAAATACATTCCTGGTGTAGGTAAAACGACAAAAAGTAAAGGATATGAAAGTTTTCTGTTTAATTCTTAATTTTTCAAGATAATATAAATCTATCCACAATAAGGCCATTTCGCATTATCTTTAAAAACAATTAAGATTTAAAACTCTGTTTAAATCTTTGGAAAGTAACCCTGAGGTTGATTTAAGCAAGCGTGAATAAGAATTTTATAGGTGAAAGAGCTGCTCTTAAAAACAGGGCAGAGCAAATGCTTGCTTTGTATACAAACGTATAGATTAACACATAAATTAAATATACAGACACTACAAAAATACTTTTAAAATAATTTATTTAGTAATTTAAATAAAATTTATTAAAAGCGAAGCGATCAATAGTGTAAATTATGTTTAAATATTCTCTAACACCTTTGAAATGTTTATAATAAAAATTCAAAGAAAGCTATGACATCAAACGTTTATAATCTGTTAGCAAATAAAAGACAATAAAATCATCTATGGAAGTTGTCTATGACCAAATAGGCAAAGGTCGGTTACCTATCACCAAGTTATAATTTGAGGTAATTGTACAAAATTCGCGAATGGAGAGGAACATTTTAATTGCTAGCCAAAGTAAGTAATACCGCGCTTAAGGGCAAGTGATTTGATAATTAATAAACATTCTTAAAAAGAACCTTAGTCTATATTGGTTAGTACCACTTACTCTATAAGATATATATAGCACAGTATTTTATATATCCTGACGTATTAAGTGAATTCTAGTATGTAGACTAAAAATAACTTATCCTCGTATTTAAAACTGAATTTATATATAAATTCATAACATATAAGTTTCCTGTAGTTTTTAAATTTCACGGCATCCTACCCTAATTGTATTACCAAATTTGAGTGATTACAAAGTGAAGTGATTACAAAAAATTCTCAATTATCTTAGTACATAAAGGAACATTTTTCAACTCCAGATTAATAATAATATTTAGTTCTTCACGATTGAAGCTATAAAGCTACCCATAGACTGGTGAAGTTTAAAAGTAGCATACCTATACAAAAACGTTACTATTATTACATGTCAGTGACATTATATTAGCTGATTAAAAATAAATCCCTTACATCAAAAAAAAACTTCCCCTTAAATAAAGATCTGTGGGTGGCATAAAATGAGTATATAAATGTTGTTTTTTGTGTGCTATACGTCTAATTGTCGTTGCAAATACAGATTGCTTTATTTTATTTAATTAAAAACATAATTGCGTTGTAGAACAATAAACTATTCGAATTTTTAAAACTGCCATAAAATTTTGCAACTATCGATAATTTATTGAGTGGTATTTTTTATTTTTATTATGGCAATTTTGTATCTTTCTTACTGTATTTGTGTGTGTGTGTGTAGACAGTTCGAAATGTATGGCTCTTCAAATAAGCTTTTAGAAAAATTTTAATACATAGTATCAAAAAGTTTTGGCTAGAAGCTTACGCTTATAAATGTAGGTAAAACCTTTCAAATATTTTTAGGCCTATAGACCAGGACATGAGTTGAGTTTGAATAGTCTTGTGAAATTGTTCTTATATGGTAAAATCTTTGATATTTCAACTTGAGTTACGTCAAGACGTATATACGATAGGAAGTTTTAGAGTTCGTTTAACCGTTTTCATTGCTTGTTAGATATTCACAATATACTTATTTAAAATATAATCAACCTACAACTTTATTTTATTTTAATAACATTTAAGATAATTTAACATGATATATTTAAATGTATCGTTTGTTTGAAAGTAATAATTTTAATTTTTTACCGACTTTCTAAACTATACTTAAAAAAGTCGATAATATTATTTATGAATCAAATATTAAATGCACAATGGCCTGATTAAGGTCTATGTTATTTCTTATCCTTAAATAATGAGGATTTGTACAGGTTGTTTGGGGACTGTTCCCGGTAACGAAGATGGGTAATAGTACTATTGACACCTTTGGTGAAAGAACGGAAAAAAAATCGATCCTGACTAAAAAAAGACATATTTTAACACTTTTTATTAGCTTTATTTACGTTCCATCTTGTAAATACAGCTACATGATACGATAGTTTCATAAAAAATACATTACTTTACTAAAAAAACAGAACCAGCAATGAAGCATGATAACAAAAACAGCAGGACTTACATGATGGAGCGAAATAACGCTAATATAACGTTTTAAAAATATGATATTTTTTAAGTTAGGATCGAATTTTATTCCGTCGCTTAATGAAAGGTGTCATTAGTACGATCAACTGTCTGCGTTTTAGGAAGCAGTCCCTAAACACCCTGTATATTTCTAGCATAATTTGAATATTACATTTTTAACATAATACAGAAACTTAAGCTATTATAGAGTATATCTCGACGAGAAGACCGCTATTGATATACATTGGCAGCTATTTTGGCAAATATTTTGTTGTAAAAATAACATAACGTAATTACAATTATTGAGATACAATTAAATTGATTCAATAACGATTTACCGAAGTTCATATGTCAAACAATGTTTCGATGGTATATTGGATTATTTTTCGAGTTGTTATACGTATATATTCTGGCAGCTTTTGCAATTGTGAATTCACAAATAACAATTTGTTTAGATTTTAAAGAACCTTAAATATATACTAAAAAATCGTCAGCACAGGGACGCCATCGGTGATGACTGTTTAAATGTAGATCAGCCAGTATCACTGCGACATTTACAACATGAAAGTTACTTTTGTTATTATGACTTATATAGTCCTTGCCCAGCTCGTTTTAGTATAATCTACTCGTATATCCGCTACAGTTACCTGTGGGTGAGGATGCGAGCGGTGTTGGCGCGGCGCGTCGCGGGGCTCGTGCGCGCGCGCACCGCTCATGCTACGCGGCGCATGCCCGGGTCGCGGTCACGCGCTGCAAACAATACACTTTTATACGTCTCACTTTTAATAGTAGTTATAAACAGACAAGCATTAAAATTACATAATAATATAATACGTTGTCGAAATATTTACTTTTATTTTGAGCAATTGGCCAATTATAGAGTTAGCCAAGTAGAAATAGATAAGACTAAAGTAATTGCTTACTTTGAAAGATGAAAAAGTCGTGAAGTACAAAAATTAGTGTTTTTGGTTCCTGTAATTTTTATTTCATGCATTCAGAAATTATTATGAATTGATAAATGATAAGTCGACAATGCAATATCTATAAATTAATAGTCGCTTGTTGTGGAAATGGTGCCTAAGAATAAATGACTAAAATACTCGAAATCGACTTCAAATGTAGAGTTTCCCTAAAAGATTAGATAAATTGACGTCGGTTTTTATTTAAATAAATTTCGATCTCATAGTACTTCTAAATTTAAATTAACATAGATATGTTAACGTAGATCATTATTATTAGGCAATTAGACGAAGAATTCGTATAAAATCGCTTTCACACGTAAAGTGAACCGTAGTGCGTATGAGGCCAATAAACAGAAACTTTCACACAATACCGATAAATTGCCACTCGCGTAGAAACGCATTAAAAATAATTTATATCAGTAATTCACGAGAAACGAGTGGACATAGACCAGAGGTTAATCGTGTCCAAATAATTATATGTTACTGATAATGAGGAATGAAATTTTGCAAAATGTCTAATTTTGGATGAATATTTTTGTCATACTAAACAAATGTAAGTTTATAATTTTAATGATATATAATAATTTAAATCAAGTTTTGATATAAGTAAAAATTGAAATAACTCTTAAATTAACCTTAGTAATAAATAAATATTCGATATTTTTCGTGTGAAAATATAATATAAAAGGGCAATTTTTAGCTTTTGCTACTCATATTTACCATAAGTTATAATATTGAATGAAAACCAAATATTGTACATGTATTAGAATTAAAAAAAAAACGTAAAATGAAATCAGTTAGAGACTTTTAAAAGGTTACTTTGATGAATTTTGAAAGAACTAACAAACTTGATAAATTATAAATTTATATACCTTTTTTCGAATGATACGGGTAACTTTGGTATTGACTATACAGATAATATACGATTTAGCTGTAACATAATATTTGAAAGTTGCTTATCGATGTCCATGTCATCGTGCTAAGCAAAGCCGGGTCAAATGTCTCCCTAACAAGTGTACTTCTAGATTTACATGCCAATTATTAATTTACACAATTAAATTCATGACAGCAACATACTTTATAATAATGTATGATTTATCGGTTAAACTAGTGTATGAGATAATAATTAATATTCAATATTAATTATCGCATTTATTAATAATCAATATTAATATTCATAAATCTAATATTGGAAAAGGTTAATAAAAGCTTTTTTTATGTATTTGTTACTTCAATGAAACTTTGATTAGATACCTATTTATACTTAGAATTTTAAAAAATCAAACAGGAAATAAGTTTACAGTTTATGGCTATTTCTTGAACAAATAGTTCAAAAAAAAAAACTCGGACGCATATTCAATAATACTCTTCTGTTTAATTGAATAACATATATAAAGTAAAATATAAAAATGTCAAACACAGCAGGAATCTAACCCGCGACCCGTTGATCTTAGCAACAAGCCCATCAGAACCTAATTACATTAACATATAATAATTTCAAATTTAAATTGATCAACTAAGTTAGAATACAAATTGTATCATTTCATAAGCTTCTTCTCTTTCAGCTTATTGACAAGCTACACTGTCAACGATCATCTAACGACCAACCGTAAAAAGCCTCCCTCGCGCGCTTAAATTTGCTACACAGCGAACTGTATTGCTATAAGTCGGGGCTCTAGTTTAACTGGGGAGTGGTTTGCTGCATCCGGGCAACGTTTATAAAATTGGGTCAAGGTCAACCGCCCTCGGGAAATGAACTAAATTTAAAATGAGTTTTAACTATTGATTTCTTTATTTAAATATTTTGTTAAAACATCGCATAACAAAAATTAAATACGTAAAAACATTTTATCAAAGTTTTATATAAGATACTATTATTGCTTTTATCTTATATGCATTTTATTTAATTCTATACGTATAAATTATAATTAAAATGTACATAATTTTATAAGGATATTAGTATAATAACAAGTAAATATTTCATGACATTGGTTACTGTCATGCGCAATAGAGGTTAACCTAAAAATGTAAAAAAAAATTAGCAACGAAATCCATAAATAAAACAAAATTATAGCTAGTTTAATTAATAATGTGTGACTTAATTAAAATTGAAACTTCACAAAACTACAATTTTCATAGCACAAAAATAAATGTAGCAATGCGCCAAAAACATCGATTTGTTCTCATTACCAACTCTTAAAGACTGTATACCATTTTCTCACAGATTTTATAAGTAATAATGAACTATATCTTAAAAATACTACTTCAACTCAATTATTCATTAAAATAATGTAAATTACTTACACAAACACTTAAAATGTTGCCACAAACAAAAATAAGTCACGTCACTGCAGAACACTGCACTGTAAACCGTATGCACTTTTTTTACTGAATTTCCACGGGGCCTGGAGTTTCAGGCTCTATCTGACAGTTGTCATGTGCGGCCAATCGGATATGTTCGTTTATAATCGGAAATCTTCGTGAGTTTTCGTACTCATTCGTGTTTAAATTGTATTGATTGGTCGCGTTCGGCGCCGGGCGGCCGGTCGCCTGTGGCGCCCCCGCGCGGTGTTAATAAGACCTTATGGGTGTCTATTATTTAGCTAAGACTTTGCGAAATTAATGGAGGTTTTATTGATTTATTGCAAGGAGAGTTAATGATTGATTAGGGAGCCATGTTTTCTTTTCAGGGACTTTTTATTGGCATAGACTATATCTTTACTTGGGATCAATACCATTGTTTATGTTTTTTCGCATTTAACTCAGACACATTTTAAATCAAAACCTACTAATATGATTCATATTGTATTGTACGAGTATTTAATTAGCTTTTGCTAATTTTCCATAAACATATTTTTCCTTACGATAAAATGATGCAAAATATAGTAGGTTTTGGTTTAAAGGAAATGTTAGGACATAAAGTTGGTTAATGGTTAACTTGAAAATAAATTTTCTCAGATATTCACATATAATTTAAAATGTTTGGCCTATTTAAAAATTTTGCCTATGCACATATTAGTATAAGTTGCAAAGATTTGTGGCATAAATAATGATGTCGTTTAAAGGACAAAAATATATATGTGTAGACGATAGGGGAAGGCGAAGATAACAATAACACTTACGCTTCAAGGTTCTATTAAATTCCTCTGATATTGCTTAATGTTGACGAGAAATAACCATAATAAGGGACATAATACCATGTGCTATATATGTATCCAAAGTCTCAGCTACTTTTAAGTAATCTAAAGACACCTGTCGAAACACTACCTATTTCCATCTTCTAAATTGACAATAAATAAATATCCAAATACACGACTTTTAGAACAATTTCGACTAATAGAACAACATACAATACGAATTTATTCTTAATATAAAATTATAAATAATCACTAAATATGTTAATATGTCAACTAAGTAAATAAAATAAAGGTGTAATTACAGAAGGCATCAGATAATGTGTCGTAAGTTATTGATGAGTGGCGACGTCAGCCTAGATAGAGTGCACTTGTTTTTCACTGTCTGCGCGGCTAATTGTACCATTTTTCATTCGGACGGAGGGCCCGAGTGAGGGTCGGAGTGTACGTTCATAATAGGTGACTGGACAATTTCGTATTATTCATATCAATAAAGGGCCAGTTAAAGTTTAAAGATGAACAGCACGTAACTTTTATTTATCCAGTTCAAGAATATAATTATACTCTATCTAACTACTTAAAGGCTCGTACAGTATATCTATGTTTAATTCTGTAATTTGAAAGCAACTACAAATATTCGAAATAAAAATTAATGATGTCATAGGGTATGATGTTACCTACCATCAAAAGAAATTAAGTTCATCTATCGATGACTATTACGCAGAAGCCCTACTTATGGTCAGATGATAAAAAAAATAATTTTCATGTCACATGTAATACTTACTACTACTACGTTTTCTGATAATGAATAAAAATATTTTTATACACTGCATATCATTTTAATCTGGTCCGACTCATGTTAAAATGTAAATAGTCTAAGTTTTAGGTTATATATATTTTTAAAAGCTAACAAGATACACATCAAAATTGTACTCCTATATGCGATAACCATGACTCTTCTTTTTCTATCGTAGACAATGACAGTTCGCTTATGTGAACACGCACTGTAGGGCGGGTGGAGCTTGGTGGGCGGCTAACCTGCGTTACGCAAAAATCACATTGCGGAAATATCTTCTAACTGTAGATAGTAATTGTTACAGAATAATAATATATTATATAAGAAATAATTCTATAAAGCAATTGTTTTCTTCCAAGAATGTATGAATATTAAAATATAACTTAAAATTTTCACTAGACTTATTTATGTCGACAAATTCTTTCTCGATCTCTTATCGACCATTTGTAACAAGTTTTTGGTAGCTTTATTAAAGGACAATTTTTATTCAATCTTTGAAGTAAATTTAAACCTATTTATAATTGTATTTAAATGAAACTGTAGCTATTTGTATTTTAGTTCAGATGACAGTATTATGATTTGATATTGTCGAACTGATGTATTGATATATTATATATGTCCAGGAGCCAAAATGTATTATTTTGAAACTGCTAGCATTTTGTTTACTTATTGATAACCTAATATTTTGTTCCCTTTAAAACTTTAATAACAACATGGAAGACAACTAAGTTATAAGGTGAAATGTGTTAAATCGTATCAATACTAAATTAATTTAAATAATATAACAGCCTCTATGCTGACCTGTTGCCAAACTGACTACCTTTCACGGAAGTAAGAGCATTGAATTAGTTTCATAGCCTTAGATTGGCTTGCAGCTTCTCTTATAACGTACCGGTCGTTCATCAAGGAAAATAAATATCACATTCAAGCTTATAGTTATATATTTTGTAGAAATTAAAATTCATAAAAATGAAATATTACAGTTGATAACAGTTTTATTTTAAAATCATATTAGTCACGGCGATAATCAGACCCGCTAATCTAGGTAAAGTAATTTCTCAGCTTCCTTACTTTACCTTGTATATGTCTAAAAAACGCCTAAATATATGTATCTTGGAGGCTAGAAATGCGCGATTATTAAATATGGTATTAAAATTAAAAATAACATTTAATTTAGATGAATCTATTCATAACATAAAATATGATTTCAACTGGTTATTTTGAATTATACCAATGTTAAAAATTTTAGCACAGCTTCGAGCAAATTAGACATTAATTATTCTACTTTTCATTGCTCAACTGGTTTAAATATTGTAATATTTTATGGTACTCTATGGTCTGGCCACTATAGTTTATTAACTATTGATAGTTGTGAAAAGTATCAACTTTGAATCGACTGTTTCTTATTTTACGATTTCTCAAAATCCTGCCTTGAAATTCTTTACTGAAAACTGATTGTATACTGTAGTATTTAAAATGTATATCATATCAAAGTAATAATGGAACCGAGAGCCTATTTTTGCTCATTCGATAATGTCGAAGCACCGTTATTTTTATGGCAATTTCATCCATATAAATAAATTAGCTATTAATAATGTGTTTTATTTAAAGAATATCGTTTGAGTATTTCGGCAACGATTGTTTATTCACGAATATTTATCGACGAAAATAGTTCGTGATTTCGAATTTTAAATTTTACGACTTTATTTTGAAAATTATCTGCTTATTATGCTTTTTTATATTATATGTATCTAAATTATAAAGGTATTTTAGATAATTATATATACAATAGATGTATATAAGTTATTATTTAATTAATAACCACAGAATAGCTGTCAATTATGTTATAATCATTTACATACTATCTACACAAAATTGAGCTTCATTTATTGGCACTTAATTTATCATAAAATGTGTTACTCGAGTGATCGAAAAGTAATGGTAAATAAAGTATAGTTATATATACATATTCATTAAACGTGAAGGGAGATAACTGTTTTCAATTTTTATAAATAACTAAATTCATAAGATAGACAGTTAGCACACAGAGGAGAAAAAATAACTTTAAACTAGCATGTGCCTTAGACGGGATTATACTGTTCTTAGAGACAAAGTACTTTTTTTAGCTTTCCATATTATATGTAAAAGTTTAGTTAAAATAATTTAAATCGTTTATAACAGTTGATTAGATGATAGACATAGGTTTATATAATAGTTTTTGTGACATGATATTATTTTATAACTGCTATATAAATATTAGCATAATCTCGTCTGGTGTGACTCTCAGATGTTGGTCAGAAAATGCGTGTTAGACGACACGTCACGCTAACAATCTACATATAAGCATCAAGAGCCAGGCAGGGAATTTTACTCTTTAGCTTCCCTGATGAGGAAAGAGGATGCAAAGGACTTCGTACGGATGAACGAAATGATCACTATAAATGATTGATATGATAGCCTGTGCCTCTGGCATAGTGAAATTATTCTGGCGAAATCATAGCTCTAATTAGATCATTAGTTTCGGTCATAGATCTAAAGGAAAGCTTCAATCAAACCTATTATAATAATTTACAACGGTTCGTACTTTCAATAAATCACACAAGGAAAGTTCATTAGAATAATATCGTTCGGCAATTAAGACCGTTCCCAACCACTTAGTAAATAAAACAACTGTTAGGGTTGATCCACACGGTCCGCTCGGTACCTAACCATTTTTGACTGATTTAAGCCGTTTTAACATTTAAAAACAAAACAGTAGATCTTTCAATTCATGATTTTTAAAAGTCATACTACAGGATAGAAATAACTATAGAAAAAATCACGTCACTTTGAAATATATATTTACAGTTTAAGGCACTAATTTGTTAACTGCGAGAAATTGAAAATATTTTTTGTACAACGGGAAGGGATAAAATTAATAGTTTATTTCAAATCTCTTGTAAAAGTGAAAATGATCTTTAAAATAACATACCTGACACTAACAATATGTGCCGAATATGTAATGACTTAGTCAGAGTATTATTTATACAAAAATCTTTGTCCTTATTCCTTTTTTACAAATGCTGATTTTTAAAAACTATATCAGAAAATAGTAGAGTCCTCATTATATTTATATTGTGTGTTTCAGCCCTATAGCGCTAGATGTCGTGATATAAACGCATTGCTTGAAGACAACGTAGGTGCGGCAAAGGCCTATTGACCGCAGCAATTCGTAAATACCATCTTCACCAACATCGCGAAAATATCGTTATCATGTTAAATACATTGCGTTTATTAAACTTCACTTCAAATCTTAAATACGTTAAAACTCCGCAATGAACATCAAAGTAAAACTTATATAACGACATATACAATAAAGGATATTCATCGCCGTTTTGTGATAAACAGCATTCCGCTCGATTGTCCAAAACCAGAAATGTACAGTCGTATGGAAACAAATCCGATTGTCCAGTAAATAGATGAGTGCGTAGAAATCACGTTTCGCGCGAATCAATACTTGAGAGCCCCCTGCATTAAACAGGGGGTTAGTTGTAGGGTGGGGGGTTTATCGACCGCGCCCACCTGACCGTCACTAATCATAGCTCATCCCGACACCTAGTACTTCACCATTCGAGTGTACTTTGTACAGTCGAGTAAACAAGCATAAATGTTTGGACGTTACGCTTGAAATGATCTGTTTATACAGGTATTTCTTTGATCAGATATGACCAATGTAGAAAATAATTTATGTTAAACAAAGTCCCAAGTTCCGTAGTCGGTCATGGGATAGACACTATTCTGCGCATTTTTCAAAGACGTTTTTTGAAGTGGTTAAATAATCAGCTTTCTGTGTCTAAAAAGAGTACAGCAGCGATCATTATATAGGTACAATATGTTGTAATGTAAATTATGTTGTAATAATGGGATAAAGAGATCTTCCCTGAAATGTATATTTCTAACAACAAAAAACATAATATCTGATAATTCCAGTAATAAAATAATAATTTACATTTATAGAGCGGAAATATTTCTTTAGAAGAATTGTTGTTACCTTATATTAGGAGTACATAATGCTTAGGTATAATTAAATAATTCTGTATGAGAATTATTGATGAAATATATAATGTTTGGCTTTGGTTTTAATTGTGTTTTTTTTTTTGATAACCGTAAACCATAATGTAACTGTAATAAGTAAATAAGAAGAGATCCAGTAATTAACGTGCACCTTCTCGAACATTCTACATCTAAGTCTTCTGCAAAAACTTATTCAATTTAGACTAATAAAATCGTAACCCTTCATTCGCTAGCCATAGTCGCGTAAAACTACAGAAATCGCGCTTTTGTTGATTAATCAAAAATAGGCCCAATTTATGTGAAGTTCGTTTTGTGATTAGAGGTAATTGCAGACATCACCGGGTCACGCAGTACGTGTAATTACTTTTACGGGCCAATAATGAGACGTGGCGTGCGCACTCGCTGCCAAGGGTGTTCTAGAATTCCATAGATAAATTATAAAAACCATCGTATAAACTAAAATTACACCCTATAGTATTTCTATATATTGGATAGTCAGTTGGTTAAGTTGAAAAGTTATGACAATATAGGACAAGAGAATAAGGCAAATTTAAAATGTTATAAGTACGTATATATTTGCATTTATAGATTTTTATTTACTTATAATTATCGTAAATCCTCTTCTCTTGGTCATAGATAATTATTAAAGGTGACACATAAAGAGTGTCATTGCTCATATGTTTCTTAGTATTTATTACTTATCATTAGCCTCATATCAAAGAGACAGTTTGAGACATTTTGCGAATTTGGAAAAACGTATAGCATTAACTTGAAAGCATTCTACAGGACCCAGTTAGTAACCCAAATATCATACATGACTGTTCGCGTGACGATGCAACGCGGAACACAACCAATTGCTCGGGACGTAACTTCTATTTGCCTCAAGTTCCGCGCCTAAATTGCCGGTGGAATTACTTGTATACTTTAACTTAGCATTGGGCGGGCGGGGTACTTCCGGCGCATGGAATTATACGTGGATGAAGAAAACAATAATGTATATGTTTCTGACAGATTATACAATTGTAAGTAAATTAATGGTAAATGTTAATAGTTGAGAGACAGAAATTTACTTTATACGGAAACATCATAAATAAACACATTCGATATACGAATGTCAGAAGTAAATAATAAGTCAACCACAATTGTCGTCCTCTCACCATTAAGTTATTTCAATTGCATAATAGTACAAACAATCTCATAAAGTTTCGGAAATTTTATTATTAATTTGGTGATAAATGCAAATGCTAAAGCGGATTTTCTAAACATCTTATAATAACTTAATACATACTCTAAGGGATTACAAACGTACTATTTTACAATTATTTATAAAACGATGAAAAAAAGGGTACCTTTTTATCCTGTTAAATATGGCTATATGTTTGTTGCATAGGTTTACCTTTGTGTAATAGAGTAATGAAGCATTACAGATTTCTAGTAATGTACAAAAGTACCCATGTGTACTTACTGTAATAGCGTTAAAATCATGTGACCATTTTAAATGGTCTATAAACTAATATCGAGAAGAAATCAAAACGCGTTATTTAGACGCCCTTCCTCACACGCCACCCCCCTCGGGAGGCTATCTGCTGACCCGCCCTGAGCTATATTTAGCACCGGAAGAAAACGAACGTTTGTGTTAAAGTTATCGTCTATCGACAAAATTTTCAAAATACTATGCAAAACGTAAAAAATGCAAAACGTACGTTTGAAATATAGTTACTACTTCGCGCGAAAACTACAGATTGAATTTAAATGAAACTTTATAGAAATATAGTTCATTCATCAGAATAATACAGAGGCTATAATTTGTAAAGATATTGATATATATAACATGGTGACACCGCGGGGCACCGCAAGCTGATAGTAGGTTAATAATGATTATATAGTAATAGTTCACATCATCTTTTAAGTATACTAGTGTTTTATTACGAGTAGTTATAGTTAACCAGGTATATTTAAGATATGTAAAGTGTTAAACCACTTGCTGACTTCTATCGTCGAATGAAGTATAGTCGTGGCGGCTTCAAAGGAAACGTAAATACCTGATAAGCTAGCGTGTTCTATCTCAGCAATTAGGCTACATAACCGCCTTCCCTCAGACGAAACAGCGGTATAATGTCTGTACATACGCTTAAAAAAAAGTTATACAGAGCTTTTAAAAGCAGAAATTAAATGAAAATCTTAACGGTTATGAACTTGATTCATAGTTACATTTCCGGGTATAAAATCGAGGATATTTTGATATTTTTTTACGTTCAAATTAATTGTTTTGTTTACGCGGCGTGGAGGAGCGAACATCTATTTGTATAAACAACAATAATTGTTCGGATATTGTTACAATGGAGTTTTTATGCTCTATGACCAGTTAATTTGAAGTTATTGTGACGTTATACTATCGATAAAATTTTGATACATTAATGTTCTATCAGATAGAGGTATGCTACTCTTTTGTATGCAGAAGGCACAGAACTACCACCTACTATTAATTACGAAATAAATTCCTAATATATATATCTAACAATTATAAATACGTTATTGGTATAAACAATTTAAAACCGCCTAGCTCCTAGTTCCATCATCAGATTAGTTTCAAGATAATATACTACCATCATTCCCTTATCAGCTAAACTATATACATATACAGTTAGACGAGGATAAAAAATGATTTTAAAGATTTAGTTTTTTAGTTACGAGACAACCTGGTAAAAACCGGCTAAAATGAATGAAAAAACCTAACTGCGTACCTATATAGGTATCTGGCCTGTAAGTGTAGCGTTAAGTTCCATAAATACACGTCTATCGTCGATCTATTTCGCGATAGAGCCTCCTCGGAAGCCTCCCATTGCTCGACGTTTGATTCCCACAATTGCGCCCTCACAGCTTACACCCTCTCCTCGGGGGGTGGGTAAATGCGGTGCAAATATTATTGATGTTGCATGACTAAAATAATGGGGATAAGTGTGTAAGGACAGATTTCATGTATCGTCCAGTCCAATGAAGATTTGGTTTTAAGATATTTCAAGCTCAAGCTTTTGTAGTTAGCGATTTAAGTTCTCTTTTAACCATATATTGTACTTTTTGTTGTTAACTATTATTTCTGACAGTCTTATTTACAGTTGTCCTTACTTTATAGTAAAGACGTGATTTAATTGATGCATTTTTATTATTAATAATAATAATTAAGTAATGCTTTTGTTGATAAAAATGAACGCTCTTGTTAAGCTATCTCGGGAATTTTTGGAGACTGTAATTACTGAAACAAGGAACATAAGGATGATCACAGTATATAAATAATAGTAACGAAATTGTTTTGTTGAAAAACGAACAAAAGTTTAGAACTGTACATTACTTATAATAGAAAGTCATGTAAACAAAAATATTAAAAGTTGTCATAAAAAGTATTTTTCTGTGCAACTTAGAAGTTAAAAAATAGAATTAAAAGGGAAATTACTGATTTTATGTAGTCTTTATCCTTACTAATATTTTACACGCGAAAGTTTGTATGTTTGTTACTCTTGCGAAAACTACTGAAGGGACTTTAATGCAACTCTATGAAAATATATCTCATACACCAGAATTACACCATACATTAAACTTTATAAAGATATTGTAACATGGGCGAAACCGCGAGGCACTGCTAGTCACATATAAAGTAACGTTATACTAGTTAAATTAATACTATACATATTAGGTTACACCGCAGTATTTATTAACTATCGTGATATAATTTTTGACGTAAATTAAGTCGCGACTGATATCAAATAAACTGTGGAATGACGGATGACCATCGCGAGGGTAATGACAGCCAAGGGTGGTGTCACGGGTCACGCAGATTCCTTTGCAACCGCCCAAGAAATATCAACTTTACCAGGCTTGTATATCTATCTATTTCTGCGAAGTTCATATTACCCGGTGAATAACGGTATTAATAACACATGATTTCTGCAGACTTCATTACGTAGATTACAAGGCAATTTTCATATTTAATTTTTATTGCGACTAAACTTTATTATGGCAACCAATTTTAACAATTACATTATATCATTATACTAATACATACTTATTATCGAAAAAATTAACTACGATCCGTCACTAGAAACTCATTACATAAAAATAAAAAGTAAATTTTTGTATGAGCCATCGTCCGCGCAACAAACAGCGCATTACGTCCATTACAATACAACTATCATTACGACACTATTGATTCCTAATCCGCACTTCCGGAAGCACCGCCCCCACACCCCTTCGGGCAGATTTACAGAGCCTCCCGCTTGACGAATGATCCGTTGCCTCTGTATTTTGTTACGCTGTTGAAGTGTGCGTCCAGCCTATTACGTTAGAACCGCCGTCCATATAAACCGAGTGTACGAGATATTTGTACGGTGTACGTGAAAATACAAAACTAGAGATAGATTTGAATGATGACCAGGATTTTCAACGCAAGATGTTAAAGTCTGATGGAAACTAAAGCCATAGAACGTACTTTATTACAGTAACTATAACAAAATCTCTAAACTCTACTTTATCAAGTGAGATTTCAAAAATGATTATTATATACTACTTTATGTTTAAAAACAAGGAATATTTTCCAAAAAGTAAATCGTCTGTATCACGTTTATACGAATGAGGTGTACATTATGACAAATCGTTATTACTATAAGGCTAATCAGAAGTTTTGAGGAATAATAAAAAAATAATTAAAGTCAGTAACATTTAAAAAAAGAAACCTATTGGTAGGTCTTGCTATATGCTACGAGATTTCAAATATATATATAGAAAATTATAAAAAATACTATAACTCATTTTTCTCTGTCAGCCGCTAGCGCCACCTAGTGTTATAAGGCTTTAACTATAATTGCTTTTTTAATTGAGCTGATTTAAAAATAGACGTATTATAAGTACAAACTCAGTAACTAAGGTGTTAGTTATTATTAGTGTCAAATATATTATGTATAATATAAGCTTCATACATCAATACGATACCATGATATCTACGGCGTAGACATGCCTAATGGTTACGAATTAGCCCCTTTAATTGACATGACGTATCTATAAAATCGTATCGATTTGATTTTGTATATGATGTATTAAAATGAAATGCGTTTATATTATTTACTTTTTAGTTCATAATGAAATATTTTCATTTACCTTTATTATGAACACGTAAAATTGTGATAAAAGTAATATAGAAGACGAGAAGCAATACGGAAATTTCATCGGTAATGCAATTTAATTTGTATTTAACATTTGTATTTTGTACTGTGTAATAACACAATAGAAAATTTAGCTAACTGTCAGTGTTTATTTACAGTGAAGAGAGCGAAACTGCAAGAAAACATTTAGTTAAGTAGATATAAACATATCTATTCATAAAATAGCATCAACGACATTTATGTTGATATTACAAATCTATTAACAGCAATATTAGATATATTCCTATATTCTTAAATAATGAAAAGAACTTAGATGTGTAATAAAAAAAATAGTATAAGTATTCATTTTTGTGGTAATTTATTAAAAGTTACAATGCTCTGTCAACTGTATCTTGACTTAACGAAAATAAGACGCAAGATTCATCAATCTTATAAAATTCTCAATTCTAAACGAGTGGTTTGCATAGACATAGCGACGTCTATTATGCAATATAATACTTTATGGTATCTATTTAATATGTAAAAGAGCGATTTTATATCCAACAGATTATTCAAATGATCACCAAATGATAAGTGCTTAACTTTCTTTACCTAAATTCCATTTAACCTGTAGATTATTTTACGTCAACAATTTACAATGTAAAAAAATATTAAGTACTTAAGAATAATAATATATATGTGGTTCGTGATACAATATATTAGATATTATGACATAGACTCAGTACCTAAATCAAAAAAGGCCTCTACAGTAACCAAAATAAGTGATTAATAGGAGTTCAAAGTCTCTACACAGAATATGGAGTAAAACTCTTAACCGAAATGGGCTAGACTTAGATCTACAATAAACTAAACCAAATATGTTACGATAGATATCACCATTATTTAATATACAGTTTTCTGTGTGATAAAATTAATGCGAGTCTCATGTCTAATAAGAATAATGTCTATATTTATTTGAGGTGTTCTATTCACCATCTAATCTGCTTCAATCTCTCTTTTCAGAACAAACAAAATAATCTTTAGAAAATCTATTACGTGTGTGATCACTATATAGGATTTAGACGACGTTTTTTAAATATTGCAATTTATCAAAAAAAGACGATGAATTTTAGCAAAAAACATTTCACCCTTGCCTGTGTTAAAGTGAAGCGAGTTATGAAACAGTCATAATAGTGATTATCATATGTAACGCAATCGATTTCCTACTATGCACCGTCACCGTCAACCGTCAGCCATGCGTCACGGAGTTTTTGCATTCAGCGCCCTGGGTTATTGCGACACCCTGCCACCGGCGGCTTCCGTGCAAGTGTCCGGCCGCGCGCCGCCAGGAGGCGGTGTGGGCGTGCAGGCTGCACCGCCCCCCCGCCACTCCGCCGATCCGAGCGCTGGCCCCGCGTCACTACCCCCCTGTTTATTCTCAGCCGAGTGGCGGGGCGACAGTCGCCCGCGTGACGCGCTACGAACAGTACGCGCGTACAACACTCAAACACGTCTGGAGAACGGTGCATTCAATATCGGACAGTAAAAAAAAATTGTACGGCCCTCAATTATATTTACGAAACTTATAAATCGCGAAAAATCACGGCTCGGGTGGAAAGCGACGGTATTGCGGAAAATGCATTTCCCGGGTGCAAAGCGCAGGCGGTAGAGCGGGGAGGGTGCAAGCGATGATGGACATCGTATTGATTTCTATCTGCTCCTCCCTTATTGTCGCGGTGCAGGGCAGACATCGATCGTTGCACCGGCCCTAAATTAACACCCTGTGGTCTCCGCTCGCGACTCACCCTCAGTACGTTTTTCGGAGTAATAGTGCTGTGTTAATTGTCATTAACCTCACGTGATACATGCGTAAATGGTCGACATCATTATTTAATAATTGATCGCCTTATCGATTATAATTGAACAATTATCTAAATTACTTGACAATTATATAAAAGGCAAAATACAACAAGATTCATTTAATCGTATAAAATTATTTTAACATTACGTGTGTTTTCGTAAGTAATTTTTACGTTTACGAAATTTAGAAAAAATACCGTCGCTCGGCACCTCCAAGTCATGTTTATTGCACGCGATTTAAATAGGACATATTTTGCAGGATGATAAAACGGTACTCGAGCAACTGAAAGTAAGCGTGTGACACGCTGTGCCGAAGCTCAGATTTTTTTACCCAGACGTGAGAAAAAGGCATTAAAGTGGCGACGCTGGGCGCGCGCGTGGAATGCGCTGGAGTGGATTTGTTTAATTCGCGGACACGCACAGATTCAGCCGTGTCTCCTTCAGAACACCCGGCCATGGCGACCGAAACCGGTGAGCATGCTTTACGCTACTAGTTTTACTCAAAATAAACGCGCTACGCCCTTTCTATTAATCTAATACGTCGTCTACTATTTATGTTTATTTTGAAAGCGCGCGCGATGTCTCCATAATAATAAACAGGTATAACGTCATCCAACTGAAAAATGGCGTACGATAGTATTTAATAGGCCAGAGTAATTCAACTGAGATTGAGACAATTCTTTAGACAGTACTATGTCTAAAAATAATATATAAGATGAAGACTGATCAAAAAGGTATTGTCTTTGTTGTCCACATGTTTTTTTAGAGGAATATGCGCTATTAATCATTTAAAAATGATTTAGTAAAACCTTTTTACGAGTTAGGGAAAATTTACGAAACTATGGTTATAATTTTTATTTTATTCGAAAATCTTTTGCAATACTTAATTGAGGTTCAGTCTAAGACAAATTTATTTATTTATATTCTGTAATTTAAATTCTTTGTTTTAAAATCATACATCAATCATTCAAAACATCGAATCGATTACCTGGTAAATTTTTAAATCCATCACGATTTACTTCTAGCGCAAACCAACTACTGTGTCGCTACTTTAGTCCATACCTAATACTTCCGAACATTCATTTCATTCATTCATTAAAAATTAAACAGATACTTATATAAATGGTAATATTCAATTGTTAAATGAGATCAACATGTAATTAACAATAACATCTAAATTTAAATAATATAACAAGACATAGACTATAATATTTATTAATCACTTGTGCATTCGTTTTACAATATCGAACAATATAGCAATATTTGTACCTAAGACTGGTAAATCTAAAATAAATACAAATTTATTATTGCGTATTACAAATGAAGAGGTCCATGTTTATGTACCTGCTAAGGTTCTATTAAGCTGTATCTTTCTACAAATATTAATGATTTTCCTCAAAATAGGTGGTTCTGCGAAAGTAAAAAGGAATATAAGACAATGTAATCAAATAAGCTTTAATAACATGTTATTATGTATTCCAAAATGTCGTAATCTTTAGATTTCCAAGAATTAAGGTAAATTTAAATAATCGATAACGCATCACGGACGTCTTTTGTCGAGTTTTACACATCTATTATTGTTATATCCTTATGATTTGGCACATCTCTTAGTCATTTTGTTTTGATCAGATTTTATATTGCATCTTTGTAATAAAATATACATGCATTTTTATTTATTTAAGAGGATAGAAACAATTCCAATAACTTGTGCTGTTCCTCACTTAAATCATGAAACAAAATATATCGTATTAACTAGTAAGTAGTCTCGTTTATGCGACTTAGCCGTCGGTCAAGCGTAACCTGTACCCCTAGTTGCTGAACCCATATTGACTGACATACAAAACTTTTAATTTCATTAATAATCTCGTGACGCGTAGCTACGCAGATGTTTACCAACAAAATGTAGATAATATATCGCGTACGTCCAACCGTCAACGTACGTATGAGTTCGTTGATATTACCCCATCCCTCTTTCACCCCCCTGCCGATCCTGGAACCCCCAGGACTAGGGGTGAGGCGAAAGCTTTCAGTCTTTGACGTGATAAAATTATAAATTTAAGTAGTATAAACAAAAGTTAATATAATGAAACTTATAATATATTAATAAATTTGTATTATTTGGTTAATACACAAATACATACAATATTCATTATTGCGATAGATTAATCATTTAAATTCGCTATCAAATTTACGAATAACGGTTAAAATTTTAAATACTTATGCGTGGTTTTACTTAATTAGAACATTATTAGTTTTAATGTTTTGTAATAACTTGATCATTTAATTGTTCCAATTGCAAATAACATAATTTTGGTTTTAGCAATATTAAAAAAAATACCGGATTAAATGTAATAAAATTATAATTCTTTAGGTTATATAAAAAACGTGCTCTTTTAAATATGTAGGTACATATTGTTCTAAATATTATAACCGTAATGCCAAAAAATACCGAAATTATCAAAATTTATAAAGTCCGTAAATGTTAAACAATAATTAAATTTTCAAGATGAATATTACATTAATTGCTAGTTCTAAAATTTGCAATGAGTTATTGTCGCAATGCGCCTTCTCCCGGAACCCCAGCCATTTGAGGTCGAAACAACAAGGGGGAGAATGGTTGCATTCACCCACATCGTTAATTCAAAATCATACATTAGCATAATCAAAGAAAACAAAACAGTTTGAGATGATTTGTATTTATACCGAAGAACATTTAACTATTTAAAATCTATAACTGGAAAAGTAGAATTATATTTCAGACCTTATGATTTTTATGGGCACGGAATACTTGTCACTCGTCATAAATGCGTCAGTAAGAAGAAGAAAGGAAAACTGAAAATTTATGATATATACTCCCATAAAGTAATACTATTATAGTGCGTAACGTTGGCCGCAAAAACGTAAATCTCACATCGTCTGCCGCCTCCCGCTAAAGACTCAATTTTAAAGTCAATTCCGTGCCTTGTTCGACATTTCGCATTCTCTTGAATAAAAAATTATACAGAATTGCACAGCTGGCCGGCAATGCTTTATTTAAAATTCTAAGTGACATGTATCAGGGTTCAAAATCGAAAACTTTTCGAACATTTAATCGGCCCCACTGATGACTCCTAAATCCACTCATTACCCGAGTCTATTTTTCGTTTTTTTTTATGACTTAACTCGTACTCGCTAACTGAAAGGTCTCAGTATATAATATTTACGTATATATTAAATATATTTATTTATTTGAATTTTGTGGATATGGATATTTATGGACTGCATTAATGGCGCATGATTGCTCTTTACATTCATTCATCTCGAAATTCCCTTAACTCTCTAATTAGGATATAACAATATTTTTTCTATTTTTATTCCGTTATGTGCTGCTAAAACATGTAAGACTGTAATTATTCTCATGCACTCATTTTTAACTGCCAATATCTACTTTGCACTTGGTATTTACACTAGCTACAGTGTAACTAAAATTTTGTTTAAACATAAAACTAATGTTTTGTCGTCATGTTACTAAGGAATCGTAAAATGACTACCCATTCATGTTTCTTCATGAAAAACCGAATAGGTATATAATAATATTATAAATGTTTGTATTTCCAGATATGATTTCGATTGGTTGCTTTTTTAATATGATTTTTAGCTTAACCAAGAATTTCGTAGTCATGAATCATTTTTTAATTAAACGTGATTACGTCAACGTGCTTAGAGAGGACTCCTTTGTAAATTTTACCAAAATAGATGTGAATCTTATAAATTTGTTATCACTTCTTTATTTATTAATTAAAATAGTAGACGGCAATATATTCTTGAATTCTATTTAATTGTAATTATTTAATATGATCGCGTAATCTTTGGTCTCGTCTTTTTAATCCCGTTGAGAAAATAATAAAGAACTTAGTCTTACATGTTTCAGGCATTGTAAATATTAAACAGATTACCTGGTTTTGATTAAAATTTTATGGAGATGTCGTGATTTCTTTTCACCCATCATCTTTAATTGTTTTCATTTGTTTATATTTATAAAAAGTAAACAAAGCCATTTTCTCTGGTAAAAAAAGATGTTTAATTTTTTGTTTCGGTTCTTTTGACGAGATTATTATTAATTTATAGTAATATTCTTCATTTTCTGCACTTTTCATTTATTGTTGGTTTCCGATCACCGAAAGGAAATTAATCAACATGAGTATCCAATATCAATCTTTTGTTTTACTTGATTTTTCAATTATTTTATGTTATAATATGTATACAGTTATTTTACTTTTAACACTTGTAACACTAGTGTGGCATCCAGGCGGCGCCGCGGTCGGCGGTGAGCAGCAATACTCATTACGTTGGAACGACTTCCATTCAGCCATGGTCTCTTCCTTCAGACGGCTCCGAGATGAAGAGGACTTTGTTGACGTAACTCTCGCCTGTGCGGGCGCAACTTTTACAGCACATAAGGTATCTATGTGTTATTGGAATGACTCCTTAATCAAGCACTATATATATTGAGCATACCTTTTTCTTAGCTGGATATCAGTAATGATTTGTATTTATCATTTCGTTAGTCATCGGGTAAACTAAAAGACGGGCCATTTGATCTAGTGGCAAGTACACCTTGCGTATTTATTATTTTTGGGTTCGATTACCACCGAGATTAACGTAACATTAAAGTATAAGACTATTTTCTTACATTAAATGGGTAGGAGGAATAACGTAATTGCGGATCTCAAAGTACCGTTTATGAATAGAAAAGTCGAGGGATAGCGCATTTGAGCGCTACTCTATATTATACCGAATGATAGAAATAAAAATACTTACGTGGATAGTACAATATTACTTAGATAATTATGTAATATATACGATATGACACCGACACTGACAAGCCGTTGAACCTCAGTTGTCAATAATAACAATTTTGTAACATTTTTTAAACTAAGATTGACTTTTTTCATGCCAGGTGGTGTTATCAGCATGCAGTCCTTACTTCCGAAGATTATTGAAGGCAAATCCTTGCCAACATCCAATTGTTATCCTAAGAGATGTTCACGACAAAGATATGGAGAGCTTACTCAGGTAAAAGAGATATTAATGTAAAGTGCAAGGACAATTTATATCTTAAAAATATATATTAATTTTCCTTAATAAATGAATAAGTACAATCTTTGTTTATATTTAATAGTTTGAATAGGGGGGTTTTACTATTAATAATTTTTCATAATATATATTATGATACAGTATCTATCTTGATAAATTTAAACGGTCTGATTAATGATCGTATAAAAGTCTTACGTCTGTCAGTCTGCATGAAAGTGTAAAAAATTCTTCTACATTATAGATTCCTAACGCGTATCTTATTGACTTATTAACCTCCTAATTTCGCCTAATATTTTGATTCGCGTTCGTTAGGGAAAACCCAAAATTATTTAGATAGATATCATTTTTGTCATACAACAGATTCATGTACCAAGGTGAAGTTCATATTGGTCAAGAGCAGTTAAAAGAGTTTCTTAGAGCCGCACAGCTATTGCAAGTAAGAGGACTGACAGATGTTCCTCCCCCTGCACCACTCGGCACTCTCGACCAGAAGGCTTCGCCAGTGAGTAACTATAGATATAAATAATCTGATATCTCTGTTTGTATTATCAAATTAACAGCTTTTTCCTACATGAACATCA
>JAOSYY010000009.1:698613-710669 GCA_025727935.1 Hebomoia glaucippe | reverse complement strand
GAGTAACTATAGATATAAATAATCTGATATCTCTGTTTGTATTATCAAATTAACAGCTTTTTCCTACATGAACATCAAACTATTACGAAACTTATAAGATATGTGTCTGTTCGCCTCTACATTCCGGATAATATGACAGTTGGAGCAACTTTGACGGGATGTTCACTAGGATCTGCTAGTGAGCATTCCGTCAAATCTAGCAATCTAGCTCATGTTATGGCTCGTAACACATTCTTGTATTTAATCGCCGTCTTTCGTCATTGTCCATAATACATAGTCGAGGTAACGCTGCTTCACTATAAATTTCAATTATTAATAAAATATTTTATACCTTTATCCAACTGAAATTGACTTTATGTGGACGTAAAAAACCTTTGGGAAAATGCATTATCATCTTCCTTATTAGTAATTGCGCCAATGACTAGTAATTTTAGTAAAACAGTCCAAGTCCTAAATACGAGACAAAATAAACCATTAGACGCAACTATTTTTAGTTTGCGGTTAATAAGGCTAACTATTAGTATTAGATATTATATTATATTGACATAGGGATATTTCTGCACATTATCCTTCATTAGTTAATAATGATTTTTTCACATAAAATCTAACACATGATTACTTATGAACGTCGCTTAGCAGTTAATTAACCACGAGGTGACTGGAATGTTATCTCAAGGGTCCAGTGAAGAACTTTAACCTCTGTTTCTACTAAACATCTTGGGTGCAACATCCTATCGAATTCGAATTTCAACATTATATCAATACTATTTGTTAGCAGTCCGCATCGTCATGGACAGAAACCGGCAGTGGAGGTTCTCGAGAAGGTCGAGATTCACAACAAAGAGAAGGCAGAAGGACTCGAAGACCAGATGAAGGAGCTGCTAGCACACCTCCACCTAAACGAGCCAGATCTTCTGACTTGTACCAAGCTCAGATGAAAACCAGGTGAATATTGTTTAAGCTCTAGAACCCAATTTCAGATTACTATACCATTTCAAATAATTACTAAATACAATATAGAAACAAATTTTAACTCTTAACTTCGCCATCACATCACCTCTTAGATAGCACATTATATTATTCATATAATCTAAGCCAAAGTTGATTTCAAACATTGTGGTGACATTGTTTATTAACTACAAGAAAAAATATAATTTTTGTAGTATGATGAATTTCAACCTAAATGAAATATTTCATTCAATTCTATACCTAAACGAGCTTTTCAAAAAAGCTCTTAATGAAAAAGCTTAAAATAAAACATTGTCGTACACCTGTAGTTTGATCATCATTTTAAAAATGTCCCAATAAAATCCAAATCGAATATTAAATTGACGCCCTACTTTCTCTCAGCAATTATAAAAAAATATTTATCTCCATTTTTTGATGACAAGTTGAATCATAATATTCAAATAGGAAAACAAAAAGGTAGATCACTCTTCAAATGCTATCACAACGGTAAAGTAATTGCAAATGACCATACAGTCTAGAAATTTAAATTCTAGTTAGTGTTTTTATATTGACGAAATTTGGTAATCTCCCACTAAACTTCCTATTTGATCACGCTGCTATACACCTATATAATAGTGTATACCTATGTCCATTGTAGAATACCGATATCGCCTACGATTTTACTATTATTTTATGGAACTGTGAATCCTAAAAACTTAATAACATTTTTTTATGTTAATGACGTAATATTCCCACTTAATTTGGAATCGAATTATAATCCATTTTAAATACAGTGATGATTGTATCCTTTAAAAATATTATAAATCTTACTATGGGTACGTATTACCTAGTCTTATTATGAATAAGTTTTGCCCGAGGCAAATTGCATATTGCGATAATGATATGTATATACTATACATTTTAAACATGTACATAATACAAGCGATTCACATCATCTAGGTAATAAGAAGTAAATAAACCTATTGAAAATGATCATATCTCAGCTTTATACCATTTATGATATCATCATAAAGGTCGTACTATAGGGTTTTCAATTTATTGGTGTAGGACGGAACAACTTCTGGCGGCGCAGGGCAGTCCGGAACGTTTAGGTACCAACGGCCACGAGATGGCGCTCTTCAGTCACGCTCTCGAAAACGTACAAAACCCACACTTATCAAATGTTTCTAACAATCTGGTAAGAATTTTTCAAATATTTCTGACATAATTAATTAATGATGCGCTGATGATCTTTATATCACAACCTTTACACCTGTTTCTTATTAAACACTCTAAATACAAACATAGAAATAATATTAAAATTGTATATGCCTTTCAAAAAGACTAATACACTATTCGAAACATTGTAATACGCGCATATCATCTCCTACGAATTTCCGTACGCCCGAGAATAAAGTAGAGCCCGCTAGCGCTAGTTGATTAATGATGCCATATGGCTGAAGATATTAAGTCGTATGCTTGCCGGATAAAAAAAGAGTCAGTATGAAAGATATTAATTATTTATCAGTCGGGGGATGGCGAGGAATCTTCATCAGATGCTGGCGCCAGTGACACGGAAGGTGAAAATCGGACGAAGCAAGAGCCTGTAGACTACGATGACCCAACCACTATGGCCAACACCAATGGCGCTCTCCCTCACAACTTTCCTGGACTCCTGAATTTACCTGGTACGACTTGGCTAAGAACTATTTAAATATCAACTTGTGGAAGAAATATAATTATTTTAAGTAAATACATTGAAAATAAGCACTAAAAATCGCCCCAAGTCTATCGTATATACTATTTATATAGATGTATTATTTTCTCTGTGTGTCATAATGTATTTATAGGTAAATATGTATGTGAAAGATTTGATTACGTTTAGTACGTTACAAGTGATATTTGGCTTTTCAATTCTATTGTTATTATCGGAATTCTCGTACCTACATACAAGAATAAAATTATCTTACATAGTAGGTTTCTCCAGTATTAATAATTAATAAGGATGTCATTATTAAAGATACTTTTACTGCATAGGTTTTCCCGGACTACCCGGCCCATCAGGAATACCAGATAACTTCGGTGAGTTTATTTCTTTGTAATTATGCTAATATTCGATAACATGACGCAGTAATGATAATGACGCAAAGATATAAATGCAATTAGATACAACTAGAATAATATAGATATTACTACAATTTAACACACGATAATAACCGAAACCAACAATTAAAACACATTAATTATACATTACTGAGTCATGCGCCACACAGATAGAATTAATGATTAAATAACAAGTAGATGTACTCGCTTTAAACCTGAAAAAACATTAAAACGAGCGACAATGGAAGCTAGACGCGATCCCGATGCGATATTGTATAAGCGCTATAGTAGGACCAGAGAGATTGAACGCGTGCTCCGTCTGCCCAGGAGCGACCTGGCCTGGCGGCGGGGACGGCAAGCCCGGCAAGGCGGAGGAGCGCTACCCGTACGGCGGCTACGCTAACGGTGAGCCGGCCAAGCCCGCGTGTCCCGAGTGCGGCAAGCTGTACAGCAACAACAGCAACCTCAAGCAGCACCTGCTGAACGTGCACGCGGCGCGCGCGCTCTCGCACCCCTGTCCCGTCTGCGGGAAAGGCTTCAAGACGCGCCAGTACATGCAGATCCACATGAACTCTATACATGGCGTCAAACAGAGGAGGCGCGATCCCGCCCCGTCCGCCGAACTAGACCGATATACTCACAATAGCGTGTAAATGTTTTTAACCGCCGCCTCTGTGTTACAGGGGCGGCTCTCGCGGGCGGGGCGGCGATGGGCTACCGGCCGCAGTGTCCCCTCTGCGGCCGCGTCTACTCCTCCACCTCCAACCTGCGCCAGCATATGCTGAACGTGCACTCGCAGACCGACCGCGACCAGTGGTTCCCTTGCCAGCACTGCGGGAAGAAATGCAAAACGAAGCACTATCTCATCAACCACCAGCTTCAAGCGCACGGGATCCGCCAACGACAGAATTCTTAGAGACGGCGCTCGCCCGAGCGGCACCCTCCGCTACCCGCGTTTGCCGCTTGGTGGTGACCTTACCGATATTCGTAACGTGCCAATGGACCGCCAGCTTCCGGGATATTAACCGATATTCTACTTTATATTAATATTTTTAGACCGTTTATTAAAGTTAGGGACGTATTTATCGTCGGATTTGCCAAACGTTCGACATTGAGTAATATGGTGCTGTCGGCATTGCAGATGCCGTGCGCGACGCGTTGGCAAAGCCGGCGATAAGCGATCGCGCCCAAAGGGGCGAGCGGGGGAGAGAGGTACTTAAATACCCGAGCTGCGACGGCGAGGACTTAGCATACGCGGCAGAACCGCTGCAGTGTCCATTGTGCTTTTTAACTCTGGACTCTCTGGCGCTCGCAAGACGGCACCTAGAGGCACACTATCCCCGTGACAGCCCCATATGTCCCGTCGCATCCTGTTCGCGATATTTCGCACACCCCAACTCGGTTCGCAACCATATGAGAATAAAACATAGGCGACAGTGGGAGAAGATGAAAACTTTGAAATGGAGCTGCGGTTGGACAAACTAAGATTCCTGATGAAAGACTTATTGAGAAAGATGTGACTTAGCTAAAATAAAGCTAAAAACGGCTGTGAAAGGGAACTCGGAATGGGGCTTTATATGTTACAGAGGAACCCAAAATATTGATCTCCACGATGCATTTTCATACTTTGCAGTAATTGTTCATACACATTGTATAAAACTGTAGAGTAAATTGACTGAAATTATTTTTGTAGTAGAATAGACTGATACTTTTAAGAACAACTTAGACGACCACTGGAACAATACAGAACGGCAGATGCAGTAAGAGAACATTTGAATCTATTTATGAGGAGAGCAATATCGTTATGAAGCGCTTTAGAAGAGCAATTGTTCCAGTGCCGTCTGGGCGTTAGGTGTAAAGCGCATTATGACTTGTGATGATTGGTGCCATTGATAGTTTACGAAGAGCAACTAAGAGATTCTTTTCCCTTCCAAATGTGTCTCTAACTTCCATTGTTGCTTCGATTTCATATAGACATTTTTCTTTGTATTTAAGTTCCTAATATAGTTGATATATTGTATTTTAAAATTATACTGAACTAAGTCTTCAGTAAAGTCCTTTTATGCATATAATTCATGAAGGTCTTCTGGTTGTAAAAATTAACTTTTGTTGAATACGGTTTGTGTATAATCCATTTAATTGTAAGTTATTTCAAATCTCCCCCTATTTTGAGTAAGGTGCAGCAGTTTCTTTATACCAAATATATTCATATTATTGTTTTTATTGTTCTTAAAAAAATTCTGGCCTACTTTTTTTAAGACGAGAATATACAAATACAAAAGTGCCTGCAATAATTTACTAGAATCGAGAAATTGTTGCACATCAATTAATTTACAACTAAGCTTCTATATTTTTGACCATAGATAAGACAATACGAAATAGAATTAAATGGAATCAAATGCCTTTTAAAGCAATAGTTAAGTATATGTTCAACAACATAGGGTTTATTTTTTAAAGTCCGTTTAGAGCCTTGTAGGCGACGTGCACAATCAAAAACATATCTAGTCAACGTAGGAGAAAACCTCGAATGATTTATGAAACTTGTATATAAATAAGTGCTTTCCATTCGCATATATTTTCTGACATAATATATTAGAGCTACAAATTTAAGTTTATATAGAGTATACATATTTTTCCAATAGAGGTCGCAATATACACCAAAAATGGGACATAGTTTAAGACACACAAGTGGCAACTCGGGTGATTATTTTTTATACTCTGGCCTAGACTGGGATGATGCGTGACTAACGTATATGTTAATGGTCAAAAAATTATATTGAATAATTAATTTTAAAACTTTTGTAAAAAAAGTTTGTCACAAAATTTATTTTTATCTCGATCCTACTACCCAATAAAGCAAACTCATAATTCAAATTATCACCGGTGTTGCCAACCTTACACCAAAATATATGCGATAGGAACCAATTGCATAGATCCGAAGATATATAAAATCGGTAAAATTTAGCGAGTAGATGAAATTGTTCCTGACGCCTGTGAGGCAATCTTGTATTATCTAAGGAATATAATTATTTTTAAGCGTACAATATTATAAATTAGTCCCAATAACCAAATGTTCAATGTGAGTAACGATTCTAGTTGCGATTGTATTAGTGATATCGTATATACGTAATAATTTAATTTTTACCCAACGAAAATTGTCTGCTTATATGAAACACATAACAATAAACCTACGAAGTAGATGTAAAGTATTTTCAATAATAACTAACAGACTTAACCAAAAAACAGGTAAGAATGATTATTCAAAGAAAATGGATAGATCTAAACAAGTTTGACAAATTATGATGTTATTTGTAGGTGGCTGCCGTCGCACTCAGGATTTGCTTCGCGTGAGAGCTACCGATCCAAGACCATGTCCGAAATGTGGTAAAATCTATCGTTCAGCCCACACTTTACGGACTCATCTTGAAGATAAGCACACAGTGTGTCCCGGTTATAGGTATGATCATGATCAGCTTTATCTTATACCATTTCAAATTTACACATAAATTACAATGCAACTTATTTAAAAATGCTATACACTTGAAACTTGGTACAGATGTTCGGGAAGAGTGAACCAAAATAACAAAACAAAAAAATCGATAATCGAAAGTACGTTGCCCGCGAAATTTGAAAAGTCACCTTACTTTTTGAACACACCTTGTACATGTCTTGAACCCAACAACGTCGTATGCTCCTATGTAACATTATCAACATCAAATGCAATGAGATTATTAGTTTCATGAAGGCTACGACACTTTTTCATAATTTCAAAATACAGTAGTGGTAATATGTAACCAATGATTTTTGCCCAGATGTGTACTATGTGGGACAGTGGCGAAGTCTCGAAACTCTCTCCACTCTCATATGTCTCGACAGCACCGCGGAATCTCCACTAAGGACCTTCCAGTACTACAGATGCCAACACGCTTTGACCCAGAACTAGCCAGCCAGTAAGTACGAGTAATGATAATGAATAAAAACTCTTATATAATAATGTAGCGAAAAGTGAACCAAGTTACACAACTTCTACAAAACTAAGTAATACTGATTTTTCAGATTACTAGCAAAAGCTGGTGTAAAAGTATCACCAGAGCAATTACGGGCACGGGCCTCACCCACTGGACCTCGAAGATCAGATATTAAACTGGATGCGAAATCTGCTGCCTCTGAGAGTAGCTCCATTTGTGGAGACAATGACCATGATGACCTCAGCCAGTCCAAGTATCAAGACAGTATCCCTGTGTCACCACCGCGTAAGTGTTATAAATCATTTGGTTATGTATTTATATTCATTGATATCATTCGCTGTTTTAAGTTATAATAACGAGCCTTAAATGAGAAACAATCTTATTGAGAACATTTGCTTTCAGATATAAATAACCTGACTAATACGACAATAACAAAAGTCCCAGCTGTACGTGCTGTGACCGCTAAGGCTGTGGAAAATCTTCCTCACGCCTTGTCCAACATGAAGCACGATGAATATCCGCCAGGTTTCGGTGGGGGCTCTGCAATACTCGACACCTACTTACAGTACATCGGAGAAAATGTTTTTGGTTAGTAAACCTTCCTTTTATGTAAACATATTTCATTACGACTTTATAGAATTGACTTTCAAATTAAGCCGGCCTGTATGATGGGATGTCAGTTCTTTCTAGTAGTAGACACTATATAGGTTTGGTTAAATTTATCTTTTAGATGTCGTGTAGAATTTTATGTTTAAGAGATTGTTTTTTTTTTAAATAACGTTCCATTTATATAAAGGCACAAACACATATTTATATTACAACAATTAAATATATTTTTTAGGCATGAATGCAGCAAAGTTAGCACAAATGAATGCTATGCACATGGAAAGGAAGACGTACGACGAACCTTCTCCACAAATGGGATCCCTTCCCCCTCCGCCTACCACTCTTGCTCATCAACGCTTCCTCAAACAAATGCAAAGGCAATACACAGAGAACATGGGAAAACCAGATATATTGCGTGACTCGGAAGAACCATTGGATCTTGGCAAAGAAAGACAAAGAAACGATAGTATCAGTGACGCCGACACAGACAGGCAGGACATGGACAAAGATCTAAATAAAGATTACTACAACAAAAGCTACAATGAAGATGACAGGAATAGAATACACATTTCAGACGATCAGGACAACATGGTGCATGAGGATGAGTTTTCCGAAGAGGAGCACAATAAGACCGCGGCTTCATGAAATAACGATGTATACAGTGTAATCTAGTGTGGAACTAATAACAATAGTTTGTTGATGGTTTTTAAACGGTGCTTGAGTGTTATGTTACGTCATTTGCTGATGTTATTGTTGACCCGTGGAATATAAATGGTGCCATTATTGGTGTAAAGTTAAGCGGAACGGTATTGCACAATGTTTGGGGTGACCATATGGCTATTTAAGACGCTGGTAGAGTCCAGGTTTTCCGGAGTTTATGAATAATTAACCGTAGTGACATTTAGACTCCTTACCCGACCGAGAAGCCATATATCACTAGTAACCGTGAACACGTTAGTTCAGACTCGCCATTTGTGAGATTGTTTTAGTAGTATTATATAGTGAGTAGTAACTTTGTATCGTGTAAGGTCCCTGTCACGTAGTAGGGCCACTTACATAGTAATTCCATCCAACTACCTCAACGTTCGGGCCAACATGGCGACGATTTAAATAAATATATATATATAAATATATATAATTAAATATCCACACAAATTGTGAAATTCCATCCATCTACCTCACTTCAATAGATTTTATTTAATATTTTATACAATTTATAGATATAACTGTTATTTTATGCATTTTGCAGATTGCATTTATATATACTAAATAGAGTATATTTGTAGGTAGAATATTACGCAAGTCGTTAGGTGGTTGTAGGGCTGCCAGTAGATTCGTGTATACTAAAACTTTTATTTTATATAGTGAAAGCACTCACTAGAGAAACAGTAGACTGTGTCACAATAGTAGCGAGTAATATTGAATGGGCATTACCTTATATTAAATAAACGCGTTTTATATTTAGTGAACAAAATATCTTTGTATACGAACAAATATAAACAGAGCTTAAACTATACTTATAAATACACGTATAAGAAATACCTTATACGAAACGGAAATAAAATATATGTTTATAGAGTTCTTTACGGACAAATTCTAAATTTTAACATCTTTTGTCTTGAGACTGAATATTTTTCAAGTTTTTCGAGCGATTCGCGACAAATTCAGATATGGACTTACATAATTGTTGGGGTAATGCGATGTAAATAATATTTGGTGATATGTAAATTATATGAATAGAAAAATAGAAACAAAAGCAATAAATAAAGTATACCTTGATGTTGCCTTCTAATGTATGTAAAGAAATGCGGGTAGTTACAAGTATGTCTGCGTGCTCTTGACAAACGTACACTTTTGGGCGCAAGAATGTTTATTTTGTAGTAATTATGTGGGCTGGTTACTTAAAATATACTGTGATTACAATCTCATATTAGCCTTCAATAATTATACATATTTTTTAGAGTACAATGTTATAGTTATTTAGTATAAGGATAATTGTAAGCGAGTCACAAATATATTTACTTCCCGAACTTTAGAATTCACGTTATTTAAAAGAAAACGTAGAGCAATAGATGGAGCATTTAACCTTTTATATGGGAGATTTTTGAATCTGTCCAGTTGTCACACTGTGTGCAACTTTCACTGTCAGTTGTGCCATTAGTACGGGAACGGTGTGCCAGCTGTGACATATTCGCCGACATAGAGATAAGTGCTACGGGTTAATTGAATATTATGTTAGTGTGTTAGTGAGATTTAAGAAATAAGACGGTTTGTGTTTGCCTATACATTAACCTTGTTGACAGTTATCAGTGTTGCCATAGTGAGTAATTATTTCAACTGTACATAAAAAAATGATTGTTTAGAGAAGTGTGCTTAATTGACACAATGTTATAGTACTTTTTAGATTATATTTACCACAGATACAGTTCATCATAGTTGTTAAAGCACGGTACAGAAGCAATAGTTACCAGAATGTGATGAAAAATATGTATATTTTTCTGAACACAATTTTGCATACCACAGATTTAATATTGTTAGATCGTATTGGTATTATATTGATTTTTGAAAGAACAGAAAAATGAGGCTATTAAAAATAAAGGCAAAATTTATTTTTAGGTGATTTTTGATTCAATAGAACATTCGGATATCTTAAGTTAATCCAATCGTCGATTATACGATCAATATAATACCGAGCATCTAAAAAGTTGTTGAATTATGTATTCTTATATACCAGTGAAGATATTATGATAATTATTAGGACTCTAAGTCAATCGTACGTCGTATTATGTAAAAAGTATCTTTAGTTACCTTTTGAACTTTGAAAGTTCGTTCTATTTTATCTTTATACCTCATTAGTTCACTCTTAAGGATTCTTTGTTTGATGATGTTCCATGAACATTTGCGTTATAATTATTTGTGCACTCTTTTCACTTTTTGTGCATATTTTTATTGTCTTTTGCATATTATACTATAAATTCTATGTTTGTAGCTTCATCTTTTAAGCACAAGTTAAAGGTTGTAATATTTTTCGATTCGTCCCCAAAACAGTTGAACCGTAATAATTAAGTATGTTTTCTGCGAATTTCAATGTTTCCCTCGTAAAAAATTGTGTTTCGATATACTTTTTAGATAAGCAAATGATTTTAGAAGATAATATTTATGTTTATTCGGTTGTTTGCCATGTTTTATGCCATGTACATTAGTGTACTAGATATATGCCGCTTCTCTACATTATTATAAACAAAATAAAAATAATTGTTTTAAATGTAATTGTTTTAATTACGAGCTGTAGGATATATTTCCTTTTTGTAACTGAACTGACATCACTACTAGAAGCCAGATAATGGAAACGAACCTTATAATCCAATAATCGTCACTAAGTTCTATTATTATTATGACATAGGCATAAATAGCAACTTCTAAAAAAGTTAGTCCTATAAAGTAAATACAATATTTACTTTACACGAAATCTTTTATTATACGTGAAATTACTGATGCAAAAACAAATGAAGAAGGGCAAGAAGTGTCATACTATAAATACTAAGGACATCATTTTACTCTATATATAAGAACCCTTTTTATCTATTTACTAGATTTAGTCCTTAAGGACTACATAAATCTAGTGATAACACTAAAATTAGCGTTTTAACTAAAATAGGTTGACGGCGCGTTTTCGATACTTGCCAAAATATAATTATCAAAATCCACTGATAGTAATGCTTTCAATATTCAGGAATCAAGGATGATAGGGATTCTTATATATATAGGGCGTCACAAATACGTTTTTCTGATTTTAGAGTAACAAATTATTATTAAACAAAATTCATATTTATTTAATGGAATCATCACATATATCGATATATAAATATGTTAATCTTAACTATATTGAAGCCTTAAACGTACATAAATAAATTAAACATTTTACAACGACAAATAATATTTAAAACATATAATTTCTTAAGAACAAGATCACGCCAAATTGATTTTAGTATATTATAATGAATCTAAATAACACGTGAAGAAGCTTCCATATGATATTTTGTACAAAAGTGATCTAATTCTAGAAAGTAATTAAATTTGGTATTTTGTGATAATATTAATAACCCTCTAATCTTCTTCCGGTTTCTTCTTTCTGAGAAGATAGTGAACGCCTAAAAATGCGTTCACTCTGTAACAATATAAATATGTACTGTCAACAACTAACTGTTAATCCATTGTGGTCCAGTGAGAACTTTTTAATTTCAGATATTAAGAATCAGTATAACTTATGTTAATAATTCGAGCATATTTGACTACAAGTTTGATTTACATATGGGGCATTCCATGTTAAATCGACAAATTTTTTACCTGACCCTCTTTGATTTCGCTGAAAATTTTCTATCTTTTTCTACCCCCCGAAAGCTATTTTTCAGAATTTTTTCAAATTTTTTT
>JAOSYY010000009.1:677817-698513 GCA_025727935.1 Hebomoia glaucippe | reverse complement strand
AAAACTGCGATTGCGTAATTTTTTCTTAATACATTTAAAAAAATAAGTTTATGAAATTCAGATGAATAATGTATTTATACAGTTTACTACATTACTATTCATGAACTCTCTGATTTCTCAGAAAAGAGTAGTTGTTGCTCGCTTAATTGTTTGTTTTGTTTGTGCGTGATGGAAAAAGAACTATTTCTTGATGTTTAATGACATAGTATCCTTCCATATTCAACATTAATTATCAGAAATAGTCAGCTTATTAAACATCTATTGCTGGATTTAACTATTGAACTATTCTAATAATGTCGTACCTGTCGTAACGTAGATAGCGAAGGTAGATGCCGTTCAGCGAGGTCTGCCTGCACAGCTGCCGCGTCTGCTTGGAGCGCATACCGCAATAAAACCGCACACAACTGAAGTGACGGCTCCTCCCGCAACTGTTTCGCCATTGGTGTATGGCGTCCGTATCGACTCTAACAAAATAAATTCTATTTACAATACTAATTTAAAACGATCAACCCAAATTTTCGATATTTCTATATACTTTCATATATAATATAAGTAATATGTAATTAAAAGCACTGTAAAAAGGAACATTACTCCGCTGTTTGCCTAATGTTTTGTCTCTTTTGTTTCATTCTCGCATAAAAGTACGGTCTTGCAAAGGTGCTATAAATCTTTATACTAAAATTCATCGAAATTATTTCAGCAACTTTGGCGGCAAAGCGTCACAAGGTTACTTTCATGTCCTTATATACGATGATATAGTCATACGCCACCGTATAAAAAGTTTACCTTTGGTAAAGTATGGTGTGGTGCTCTATCGAGTGCAGAGGCCATAAGGCTGGCGGCGGTGGCGGCGAGTCGGCGAGCCCGCGCACGGTACATACTAACCACGCGTATACCGAGACGATTGCACGGGTTCATCCACGCATTGATCGCAGGTGACGCAGTGCTTAGGAGATTCCAGTCTAATCTGTAAATATCAGTGCTATATAGAAACCCTATGTCGCTATAGCGAGTCTCAATATAATTATATTATTTAAAGGGCTTGTTTGTTTGGTTGGACGCGCCAATCTCATAATGTAAATGTTTGATGTGAAAAATTCTTCTAGTATTTTATTAGATGAGTTATCGCCCGTTTATTGAGGCACACTACATAATGTCACGATCAATAGTAGCGAAAACTCAATAAAAAATATTGTAATATTGGTGAAAATTTATTATATTTCAGAGCTTTCTTTACTTGCGCTACAGAAAAGGTAGAATTTAATTGTTCTTATTTTATAGTTCTAAAAAATCACGCGATAATACATAATTATCTTATGTGACTCAGCTTTTTAAAATTGAATTAATGAAACACTTACCGTGTATAATCAATTTTCTTAGTAATAGGTGTCCGAGGTGGCGCTGCAAAGTTGAACCAAACAACTTTTAAATCAATAGCGCATGATGATGTATTTCCGTTATCCTTTACCGGTACCATTGTAGTGCAACTTTCGTTTGATGGATCATCTGGTCCCGGAGTACTGGCTTCAGGTGGTACAGGAGGCACTGGCGGAGGCTGAGAATTGCCTAAATTAGGAGTACTCGGTTTAGAATTGGACTCGCGTTTTTTGAATAAATCTTCGAAGCCAGACGTTCGTATGCCCTTTGACTTCTCTTTTTCTGGTTTCAACTCTTCCGCAGACTTGACTGATTCTCTACAACTTTCGCTATCAGAGCGCATGGGTTTTTTATCCTCGTTCGGTTTATGTGCAGCAGAGTGATTTGAAACTTTCACCGATACGCCTTCGAGACCACATTCAAACATAATGTACCCAATGGAGCTTTCTTTCTGCCCCTCCAGAGGTCCATTTTGGCATGACTGTTGAAAGATTTTTTTTATATTATACACATTATATTTTACATTTTTATAATTATATAACAAAAATATATTTTGTAACCTAACATACCATAGATTCAGAACCTCGAGGGTTGGAGTCAATTCTTACAAACTTGAAGGCTACTTTAGAATGTTGACATGGAATCCCAGTAATAGTAGCATCCTTTAATTGAGAAGATTCATTGCGAATTCGACGCAATTGACCATGTACTTTTCCTACAAAAATAAAATTTCAGTGATTCTATGCATTATTTGCTCTAAATATATTATGTAAAAGTGTATGTTAAATATTTGAATGTCTAATATTTTCGAGCATTTAAGAGGTATTTAAATTAATTTAGTATATAGATATATAAGTAAGTCTACACCTCACCATTCAAGAATCAATTGTATGTAGCTGACATATAACCTAACATCAAGTCAATATTTGTAATTGACTATAATAAAAAATTTAAAATAACTAACCAACATTAAGCGTGATAGTAGTATCTTCACATTGCTGTTGAGAACTTTCAATAAATACAGGTTCACCCTTTTCTGGCCCTCTTTTACGAGCCGCTTGAGATATCAAAGCTCTGGGTCCTTTCATAATACCAAACGACTTCTTACTACCGAGCGCTCTTAAAGTGGGTCTATAGTATAGCTGTATGGACTCCAGTGTTTTTCTAGAACTAACATATTTGGCCACGATATTTTCCATACACACGCCAAAAAGTGACACGCATGTCAGATCTTGTATATTGTCTAAAGCTGAAAAGGAAATCATGTCTTCAACGACTGATGACTGTATGAAGATCACGTTAACCTTCGGTACTGTCACTGTAGCTTGAATTTGAGTATTAATTGTTTCTTCGTAAACGTTAGATTGGGGTATGGTTGCTAGCTTGCATTTATCATCCTTGTCTATTATGATACTTGATTCACTTCTAGCTTGCATCTGTGGCAACCAATTCAGTACATGTTGCTTTTGTTTCAAAACATTTGAAGACTCCACAGAGGAAATACATAACAGTCTCAAATGATTGATCACAGTTATTGGATGCACATTGGCTAGTACCGGAGTGATTGATTCAACGAACTTTTGGGTGCTTTCCAAAACAAGTGGAGTGAGCATGACATCGATTTCCCCGCGAAGTCGTACGAATAAACCATTTTTACTATCGCTCGTGGTCGTTAAAGTAGGCGTTGTACATTTATCTGTGCTATTTTCCTGATTATCTTGCATATTCTGTTGCAAATCCCACCAAGCTTGTGGATATGGATGTGCCTTTATTTGGGAATTAAAATGAGGCGGTAAATTAGCATATGGGCCATGCAAATTTTGGTTGTTTTGGTTACTTTTTGATATCAGTTTTAAAATGTTAACTTTTCCTATCTGTTCAAAGTTTGGTAAGTATTTTTGGCCCACGTAAACTAAAGAACCATCTTCAGCCCTCTTGAACAGAGGGAGAGTAAATAGATCATTTCCAGAAGGCAGTGAACAAGAAGACCAATTGACACATTTGTACTGAGGTAGATTACTCATGTAACTCGACATGAGCAATGGAGAATCAACAATCGGTTTGTTTGTTTGCATATGTAAGTTTACTAATGTCATGTCTTCTTGAGACGAAATCGCCGAAATAAATGACGTCGATGAAACAGATCCGCTCTCTGAATCGGGTTGAACTCCACTAATATTACTTATATTGTCGGGGCCATCTCTCATTTCCGATCTAGGAATAGACCCAGTCCATTTCTCAGCTGTAATGTCATTGATTGTATAAGAATGTTTTTCTCTCGGATTACTATGTCGACTACCGAAGGAATGTTTTAAGCTGGATGAGCGACTCGGAAACATATCTTCATCAGCAGAAAAAAATGCCTCAGAATGATTTTCGCTTGTGATTGACATGGTTCTTTGAACTTGGAGAGGCATTGTCTCTTCGTGTGGATGCTGAGAGTTGAGCGAATAGTGGGATTCTGAAACAGCTACACTCCTAGGTGGTACTTTAGGTACAGCGAATGGTTCATGTTCTGCTTGAACATTATGTCTTTTAGATGATATGTTTGGACTATCCTTCACTGCGCAACTCAGTGCAAGCTTTGAGTCTGATACACTGCTCTCTAATTGAGGCACATTCAGGACAGTTTTGTTTAATTTAGAATCACTGTCAATTTTTGAACTTCCCAAAGGTGCTGTAGAGTCCACTAGACGTGCATATGGAACGTCGCTCTTAGTACTAGATACTAATACGTTGTTGCTTCCTTTATTCACACTAGTGTATGAGAATCTTCGCGTCAAACTACGTCGCTCAGCTGTTTGAGGTGACTTATTAGTGTTCTGTGGTAACGGTGAGGGAATCAGAGTTGAAACATTAGTCGGTTGTAAACAAACATTTAAACTATTATATGGTGGCGTATGGAATACCAATTGCCCTGGATGTAATAAACTCTGTCCATAGCCATATTCTCCGGGAGACGATTCAATAACGTTAAACATAGCGATGTTGACGCCATCATTGATATCTGCAGGGCTGGGTTTGAAAAAGTTAGGTCCATTTCTATTAGAACCAAAAAATGCGCATCCACCGTTACAACCGCATTGAGAACCTTTGCCTTCATTAGGCCAAAGAAACCACAATCTCTTGAACTTATCATCATGCATTTTTAAAAACTTCTGTTGTACGAGATGTAAGTTTTTAGGGCTTTGAGGCAACGATGACGCAGTTTCGATTAATACGGGCCCTAACGCCATGGACCCTACGCCAACCCAATTCTCACTTTCGGGTACTTTATTTTGTCCATTATTGCTGCCATTTGAGTTATGTTGAGTATTTGTTTGCATGTTAGTTTGTGTATAGAGAGCAAGTTTTACATTTGGTAGAAGGCCGGTTATGCCACTACCACAGCCAGATCCATGAAGATTACAAAAAGATAACCGTATGGGCGAGATCCATGATTGGAGAGTGGTATTGGAATCTGCGATATATAAATCAACAAGATCTATTGCGACTCGTATCATTCGGTATTTTATTTCGTTTGGAGTTGGGCACCGATACTTCATAGTAATATCAGTTTCGGAGCAAAGAACATTGTTTAAGCCATGATGACATTGTTTAACTGAATTCGGTGGTATTAATTCGTTTTCATTGTCACAAATTAGTAATAGAAACGTCTCTAGTGATGAAATTATTTGGTACAGCTGCGGCAATGTCATTCGACCCGTTAGTTGGCCCAGTTGCAATTCCATCATCCACGCATATTCAACAGTGTCTTCTTCCACACTTCTATTCGTGTCACTGAAAAATCCATTTCCACGCAACTGAAACGAGGATAACATCAAGTGTCCTTGTTGAAGCGCACTCGAATTAGTGCTTCCATTCACGTTTGGTCGCGACATATTATTTGCTGAAATCAATATAGATGGACTCAAAAGCAATTGAAGTTTTGTTTCTCTAAATTTCTTATCCATTTCAAAACCAAATCTTTCTATTAATACTACGGGACAAGTGGGTTCATTTTCACTACAATTTTTGACAAGATGCGCTTGAATATCGTGGATAATAATCGACACGGTAACATCTAATGGTCTGCATTTTCTTGGATCAAAAGGCCCTTTACTTGAATCTGTGGAGTCATCCATCGATATCTCCGAATGCTGATTAATGCTGCTTCGATCATTTAATTTCGTCGAATTATCGCTTGCCCAGTAGTAAGTACCTGTCGTAGGCGCTTTTTGCATATCAGTAAATGTCTGATCTTCACCAAAAATATTTTCTAATAAATTCATGAAACTAGTTATGATGGTCCCATATGCCAGAAGAGCAGAAGGACCCACTTCTAATTCGACACTAACCTTATCTGGAGGTAGGGTTGTTCTATCGAAATTGTTTCCGTCCATGCCCCAATTTAGCTGGGGTTGTTTGCGCATCCTTGGTATTCTCATAGGGGATAGCAAAATTTCTTCTTTTTCTGGCGTTGTTATATCGGCTTGGGGTTCTGGGCCAAGAGGAGGTATAGGATGGTAATCATAACGAACGCTTAAAGCAACAATCGGAACAGACCAGCAGTCAACCCAACCTTGAGATTTCACACATTTGCGCCGCCATTTTGAGGCTCTCAGTCTACTAGGTACCAATTTCATGTTTTTATCGATAGATAAAAGAAGTAATCTCGACGTGTTCACTTCGGGCAAGTACAAACTCATATCCACTGCTTCTCCTTGTACCCAAATTTTTAGAGGGATAACATCGGGTAGAAAATCTACAAATGGGAGATCAAAAGAAACATCTAACAGATCTCCACAAAAGGCAACATGGTTATTTTCCTGATTTGTAGAACTGCAATCAATCCAGTTGTGTTGATTACTGACAGTAACGACTTCGCACTCTTTAAGCAGCAGCGATATCTTCCACGTATATGGCACAAAATGTAAAATATCAGGTCGGGCCTTACTCGCCCAGTCGTTAGTCAACTCTTGAAAAAAATCTATATGCGTGTATACAAAGTGAGCAGTTGCTTTACAACCAGTCAAAGAAAGTTGCCAACATTGATGATGATTCCAAACTAGGGGGTAATGACATTTTACCGTATATTCCAATGTTTCGCTCTCAGCAAAGCTTCTATACTGTAGACTCGTTGTAGCTTCCAAATGTAGCAGTTGACCCGTTATTTTCGTTGTATAGCCATCTTGAAGAACAATCCAAGGCAAAGTTACTTCAAGGTAAGATCCAGCACCAATATTGATATGTACAGCATTTGTTTCTTTGACTTTTGTGAACAAAATATCTATAGTAGCTTCGTTTAATGTCGACAAGCGAATATCAAATGATTGCATTTGTCTCCTGTCACCCGGCTTTGGCTGGGGAGTGACCTCTAGATTTTTGTAATTAGGAGGGAAGAAAAATTTAAACAAATTGTCTCTTTGCCGATCTGCCCAAGGTCCGTAACTAAAATCTGTACCTTTGCCACATTTTATATCTACTCCCCAAATTGGTGGTGCTGATTCTACGATATCACCATTGGCTAACTGTAGTAATACTGGTTCTTCGGGTACCAAGCCTGGTTCGTCCATATAGAAATAGACTTCGATGTAATTTGAGCTCATCACAACGAATCCTTCTCCCATGTATCGAGGGGGTTCATCAACCATAGATGTATAATTCGGACTTGGGGCAAGGATGACTTTACAATTGTCGGCTTTAGCTTTTACGAAATGCATAAGATGATCTAATCTAGACGCCGGAGGTTTGGTACTGTACATAAGGTGGGCTTCCTCGACACTTATCGACAACGTAGTTGGGACTAAACGATTGCCAAAGACAATTCGACCAGCGCAGATATCTATTTTAATGACTGGTATAAGATCTCGCCAAGTCCTAGCCATCGCAGCTTCGGACCTCACAGTATCTTGAGCACGGCGTCGCTTCTCATTAGCATCATTCATAGCTTTATCCTGATCAGTAGAATCCTCATCTTGTGGCTCTTTAATAACAGGGTCTAAGCCAAAAATCTTCTCCAATTCATGATACAAATCGCAACGATTATAAACATGTAGTTCAAAGCCATTTAGCATAATAGATAACCGTGTGTCAGAATGTGATAAATCTGTAAAATATTAAATAAAATTATACAATTATAAAGTTATAAAATATATACTACTGCACTTGTGAAATTTATTTACATAAGACATACCTTCAGATACATCTTTAGGTACGTAAGAACGCCACCACCTAAATATGAGGTAACCGTCTTGGACTCGTAAGGTATAGTCATAGTTGATGTAGACAATATCCCGAAACATAATTTTACCAGAAAGAGCATTCAGAGTAAAAGAACCTGAAATAGAAAACAACTATCAAGAACTGCATTTAATGTGTACTCTAACACGAGGATTGGAAATATGTCTTAAATAATATTCATGTTTTCTTTGATTTAATTTAGTTTATGATTTCCTTGTAGTCATTAACAACATAAGGAAATCTTTTCGATTAAAACTTCAATTAATTTGTTTTTATTTTTAAAATAAAATTTTAAAGGTGTAATGAAGCTTTTATTGTTTACTGTTAACTCAAGTTAAATTTTCATATCAAATTTGGATAAGTATAATTTAAATCGATTGTATTTTATTAATACAATCGATTTTAATAATAATTATTATTATAATGATCCAATAATTTAATGTAAACAATAATTAACATAGCTCACATAATTTGTGTAGAAGATGATATACTGTTAAATTTAACAATATTATATGCCTCACCTATCAGGGAGCCATCTATCACAAAAAACAAGGTCTTCTATTATATACTCACATAAATATGTAACATATTAATGAGTCTTTAATTATATTTTACTCTTATTATATACCTATCAATTACTTAAGTATATATATATGTAAAATTTTGTAGAAGTATCTCACACATCTAACTTGGAAATTTGTGTGGCAACAGTGTTGTGGTTATTTAATAATTGTAATTATATAGAACAAGGTTCTTTAACTATTACTAATCAGAACACAAACATAGACTAATTAATTTATAGGATGAATTTGTGGTAATTTAATTATTCTTCAATTCTATCAAGTAACAGCTTCCCAAAGAATCCTATAGCGTTGGTAAATTCATAGATAAAAATCACTGCCACCATTATAATAATGATATACAAAGTACAAAGTTTTCTTGTTTATAAACTCAATAAAATAAGTTTTGAATAGTACTTACCAATTTTGAAATTTTCGTCTTGAAAATAAAATCTATTGATGAGCCTAGTCAGAATGTATCCTAGAACACGGCTATTGTAGTAAGTTATGTAAACTACCCAGAGTATACCCGATATCAAGGATACGAGTAAGAGGGCGAAATTCCTGTCCATGGTAATCTCTGCGATCGATGAAGAATTCCATCTCTCTGCCACCGGATCCAGTGACCCGGTGTAATTCTCCCTACAAACATTATTACAATAACAATCCCTTTGTGTGTCATACATTAGTGATAAACATCATATAACACAAAATCAACTTACATTTTAAATAGCCTCACTAATCTGCTTTACATTTTAAAACTGTATGGAAAATAAATACATAATTATTATCTAGAAACATTTCTTTTTAGGCTTATTTACGTGTTAATTTATAATTTATATTATCAATTTAACGATTAATTTCCATCGTCCCTCGGCCATCCCACTAATTGTTATTTGACACTTGACGCTGACTTTTCTAAATTGAGTTGACATATTTATTTTCACATTGCCAGTAATTATCGCAATGCATAGTTTTAGGTAAAGAAATAAGGTTCGGATACAATCAAATCATAGATGTTACCGGCGATATATAACTGTATAACTTATAAGTTGAAGTACTATTTTTCTTTTTCTTTATCTTATTTTAACAATAAAACTATCTTGACATTAAAGATTACAATATAAGCACTTGAGAAAGTTTTAAGATTGCGTTCCGTTTCGAACATTAAAAGTTTTAAATATACTTACGTACTTGCATTCATCTTAATTAAATTTGGTATTGAAGTTATCTATACTTATTATTATTCAATTAGTTTTAAATAATTTATTAAATGAATATTAAAAGCAAATGTATTTTTAGTTATTTCTTGTACAAATTAATGCATTTGATGGTGATCAAAATCTGCTACTAAGGTTCATAATAATAGGTAACCGTTATTTGCATAGCAACCTAAAAACTATTCATTATACAATGATATTTAATTTACTCAATTAATTAAAGAAATTAATATTTATAATTAAGAACAATTTGAAAGTAACATTCATGATGGTGGAGGGATTTTCAGAATTGGTGGTCGATAATATGGATTTCAAACCAAAACCAAGGTCATAATACAATACCTAATTACCTACCGATTATATCCTGTCTATGCTTATTAGCTGATTTTTGTTCTACTCTGAATCAGTTTATCTAAATTATATTGTTTTTAGAAATTAACATAATAATTTAAAAAAGATATCGATACAGTAAAAGAAACACAAATTCATCCTTTCGCTCTATCCTCTTATATAGATATAAAAAAATCATTCGCATCTTCTACATTGAACCTACGACAATCAGTGATTAATTTGTTTGTAATTTTCAGATGGGCCATACCTCAACGGTTGGATTTCATGACATTTATCGGACACGATGTCTTCGCTGTAGCACACGACTTATACATAATATTTTTGAACATGAAAACTTTCTCGGAGTTTGTTTACGTAGCTAATAATGCGGAGAACGGTGACGGCATCGATGTCATTGCAGGTACCTATATATATTTGTATATATCTATGTCCCTAAGATAATCATATCCGAATTATGTTAGAGATATATGTATACGACTCTTAGATTGACTTTCTTTGATTATTTTCGCTTCTACGTGCATAAATAGCTTGGTTTTGAACCTGGAGAAATCAATATATTAATATATATTGATTCAATACGTCTATATTTTAATGTATTATGTACATAATAAATAATACAGGTCATAGATCACAAGTGTTTGCGTTTGCTGAAAAAGTGAAAAATCCCCGAATATTCGTTGTACAATATCCATCGTTTCACGTACTGGCTCAGTTAAAAGGTATATCAAATTTATGTAAGCATTTTAAATTTTTGTTGTGACACTACTTCCGAACCCAACGCAACACGAGATGTGGACTTTTTGTAACAGATACAGCTGTGAATCGTTACAAGGGCATTTGTATGATGGAGTGCGATCTAATCGCGGGATTCAGTGGTTTCCCTAACTACATCATGTCGGTTTGGAGCTGGAGAACACGCCAGAAGTTAATCACTGTCCCTACTGGTGTTGTAAGGAGACGGCAGATTTATATGTAAGGTTTTAAAACTTAATTATGATAAACCCAAATTAGAGTAGATAAAATAATAAATATACTCGGACAACTACTCTTTCGCAAGTTATGTACTTGTGGGATATTTGGGTATAATAAATCTATTCGATCTCATTTATAGTGAGTCCAATTTAATTTGGTGTGAGGTATACAATAAAAATGTAAGAGACTAAGAGTAAACACTAAACAGGTATTTAGGGTAGTACGAGTATGCGTTAAGGGTGGAGGTACTGGGATACTACGGCAAATATTATATATTGCCGGCACAAAGTTTTTATATAATATGCGCCACATCTTCATAGACACTACATAATATGTTCATTGTCATCATCTAAAAATGACCTACCTATCATATTTTGACAAAAAAGAGTCTCTCTAAATATGCTTACATTGATGTACCAACTGCTAAATAATGTTCTATGATTCTATACTCCAAGTAAGGTTATTGGTTGAAGGGCAAGTCGAACCCATATGCTGGTCTGTGAATGTTGGGGCGAAGGTATCCATGTGTGGGAAGTGGCACAGTGTTACAAGCGATGTTTGATAATGAAACGAACTAAACAAGAATGCTCAGGTTGGGAAATTTCTGATCCAGCGCTTGTTGCCGTTTGTTGGAGCAATGAAGGACAGCTTTACGCTGTTGATGCTAAAGCAAACCTTTACAGCGTAAGATTCATTATTAACTTTACCATAATAGCTTTATTATAATAAAATAAGCCAGTTGGCTTATTTTGCTGGTCACGAAATGATCTGTCGTTCGAGATCCACATTTCTTACAAATTTTCATATCATTCTATTCATGTAGACCTCACACGTTATGCATTTTTCATCTATATTTCAATATTTTTGCTAACGAGCACACCAAAAACTATGTTTTTGAAGCAGCGTCAACTTCACGCTAAGCTTTCAAAGGTTTTTTTGAATCGTATTAAACATTCAACTGTTTTATTAAACAGTTGAATGTTTAATAAGATTCCTAGAAGAAAATCCTACAAAACGCAATAGCGTTTTATAGGATTTTCTTATGTGATAATCAAAATTATTGTCCTTATTTCAGTTTATTATTACTGTAGTAAAAAATGTTTATAAAAAAAATCATACGATCACGAGATATTAATATTAGGTAGTCATTATTGCTTTTTTGAGAGTATTTTATTAGCAAAAACCCAATCAAAATCAAAAATAAAAATTTTCTATTCTAGTTGCAATCTGATGGTATTGGTATGGTTGCCCACTTAGACTGGACAGACGAACTGAAAGGCTCTCGGCAACCATGCATGTGTTCTTTTGGACATGGGATACTTATTTATGGACCAGATAAAAATCTTCGGGTAATGTTTACAGCTTTAAAAGGTAACATATACGTAATAGGCCTCAGTAGATCGATGTTTTGTTCGTCATTTTTTTAAGAATTTACTTCGCTTTAACCCACATATGAATTCTTAGTTAAATATAGTTTTTAACCCTCCTTTTTTTTGTATGTCTAGTACCTCAAAAAGCCCGATCACCAATGGCAAGTCGTATGGAAGTCTGTAATAGATGATGAAGTTTTACGACTCGTTTCTAACGCATCTTCAGACGTGGCTATAATGTGGACCGGAAAAGGTTTCGTGTATAAACTTATTGGAGAGGGAGAGGACAAGATTGATATTAAATTATTTACTTTTAAGCAAAGGTACAATAATGTTTTACAATATAAAATACTATTTTCTTAAAGTCATCAAATATTCTCGTAACTTGCGATCAAAGTACTATTTACAAAATCAAAATTTATCAGTTTCACAACTAACATAAATCGAATCGAATCTTGAAAATGGTAATAAAATAACTCTAATACTCGTATCGTAATGTATGTGTAGTTCTAATAACAACATTATAATTTATTATTTTATAATTCATATTCTTATGAGTCAGAAGCCAGATGATAAAGCATATCCTGTAAATATTTTTTATCTCCCGATTTATGTGTCACAGTAAAATAATTTTCAGAAATATTGTAAGAATTCAACTATTGGCGCCGGATTTCACTCATATCGCTACTATGAATAATGACGGTGTTCTTTGCATTTATGAAGTTTTCTCGGCAAACTTGGTAAGATTAGTAAATCGTGAATAATGTATACTTATTATTATAATACCTATTATGAGTTAACGATATCAATTTTTTTAAAAAGATTTACACATTACAAAGAATAACTTAACGCAACATGACAATATCAGCGATAAGTTTTAGATTTGATGTTGTGACCTGCGTAAAAGATAGTGTGTGAATAATGAAGTGAAATTTGAGGAGTAAACTAAAAGCCTTTATTATATTACCCATAAGACTTATCAATGCTGATCTCACTAGAACCGTTACGATCGTTTTTGACGTTTATAAGTAGGCTTAATATGCAAGGCCTTTCTTTGTTGAAGGTGTTAATGAAGTATGTGGTAGGCGATGATGTATCCATGGAAGCAAGTCCTGTAGACCCACTTCTAATAATATTCGGTGAAGTTGGTCATAACTACGGAATGGCACTGTACGAATTCCGTTCTACAGAGCTGATCAAAGTCGGAAGTGTGTGTTTAACGCATCAGATTGTATCAAGAATTGTTTTTTCACCCACTGGAAGGGAGCTAGTTGCCGCAGCCATGTCTGCTGGACATATATTTATATATAAGGTATAATAAAGTTAGATTTTGGCTATACCACATCTATAAACTATTGCATTATTTTGTAAGATAAATTGTTAATTGAGACATCTACTTTGAAAAGTATTGATTTTATCAAAAACGAATCGGAACTGCAGTGCCAAGCTAGCATTATCTTTATTTGCCGTGTTAAGTACTTCACTATATAAAAAGAAAGTTTTTAATCTCTTCTTTGTAGAAATTTCTTTATATTTGCTAATACTTGTAAATAATATAGCTATTTATTTACTTCGACGTAGCCTATAAATATAAAATACATGACGTTATGTATAAATATATTTGATTAAAAGATATAGGTATTTTATAGTATATAGTTCTTAAGTATTTTTTTCCAAGAGTAGATTTAATTCAGCATATAACTTGAAGTTTTTAATTATGAAAAGAGTAATACATAATAAATATTTTATTATAGCTATCCGAAGACTATAAATTAACTCTGGTACGTTATACGGAGTTAGGACGTGGTCTGGCAGACTGCTTTCTAATGAAGATTGGAGATGCAATGCGTGTATTTAGTTTAGTACTGTTTTCGGATAAATATCCCATTGGTAAGAAGAAACAAGTAAACTAGTATTGAATGTGTTATATTAAAGACAGTTGATGTAGATCCTCAGTATTATAAATTAGAAAGTGGGTTTTGTTCGATTATTAAATGTTTCCATTTAAATTGCTTCGTTTTTAAGTTTTTATTAATAGTAAAAATTGAATTATCAGTTATAAATATGGTATAGTGCGCGACGCTTTTCAAATCTTATAACTTATTATAAATACCTACTTGGAAAGTTTAACGGTTTCACAGAAATTATTTAAAAAAAAAATTTTTTACTTTGTAGGTGAACGTATAATCTGTATAAATGCGGACTCGGGAAAAGATAACAAATTTGCTGGCAAAATGGCAGGTCCATACGCGAGATTATTGCCTCTCAGTGGACGAGACATGGCCATCGCTGTACCACATCTTTCTACAAAAATTCATGTCCTTAAATTGGCTGGAGATGTTAGTAGCTCTTCATAACAGACGACTGTATAAAAAGCCAGAATTACCTTAGAAACCTTGGACTATTATTAACAAATTTGTGATTGGATAGAGAGTTTTATAATATTTCATATAATCGATATATAATTTCAAACGATGTACCTATACAGTTCTCAATTTTAAATTAAAAAACAGTCGTATAAATACATAGCGTAATGTAACTTTTTTGAATATATGATCTCTTCTAGTGATTTATTGTATGTATAAAAGAAAATATATTTAAACGCGAAAAAACCCCGTTGAGCACTTTCAGAGAGTAGCCTCTAGATACAGACGGACACAGACACACAGAAGGAAAAAACACGTCTACGATAATTTTTGCATAAATTCATTTAATGTATGCACACGCGATATTTTCTGACTTCTTATATGAATAGAAGATGTAAGTAAAAATACAGATTTGTGTTCATGTGCAATCGATGAAGACCAGCATAAACTGAACTCTATTCGTTATGATGCATCATATAGATCTATGGCTATCTTACATTGGTATTTATACTAAATGAATCTGTGTTTTTCTTTTTATCTTAAATAACATAAATATTTATTCATATTACTATAGGCCATAATATATTGCCATTAACTTACAGTCAATGTACTGGAACAGTTATTTTATAAAGTTTTGTCGTACGGTTATTCAACTAACTGTTAAAATATGTTAACTACGATAAAATAGTGAAAACCGAATTAAAATCGGTTCAGTTGTTTTCGAGATAAGCGCCATCATAGACGCAGACAAACGGACAAACATACAAAAAAAAAACGCCAATTAAGTTCCCCAATAATAGTTTTCCTCAAATATCTTCAATGTACAGATATCGACGAGTTACATTTTTATTATATTATAGAAATTCAATTTGGAAAATGATTAATATTTATCGTACACCTAATTGAAATATAATTTATAGAAAGGCGTAACTGTGTCTGTGAAAATGGGCCCCATTTTGGAGACGGGACATGAACTTAAGTTTTTTGACGCTTTCTACAGCCCCGGAGCATTGCTTACATTTGGATATGATGGTTCTGTAGTACTGAGACAGTCTCACGGACCTGAAGAATACGGTAAGGCTTTGTGACATTCAATAGTCATGATACCTCAGTCACGCAACATAATTAGATACTCAAGTAAACATAAATATACATATTGATGCACTTACGATGATTCCTGAATGTACCTATGTGTATATAATTCGATGCAGTAAAGGGAATGAAGAGTAAAACAATTTTTTTTATCTATTTTTAATAGATTTAAATTATCTTAATTACCTTAATGTTACAGAATTAAAGCAGGCCGTCACACATCGCTACGAATCTGGTATAAAGCAAGCTGTTATCGATGCTAAGAGCACATTCATAGCTCACCTAGCTGGAAATAAAACAGTCGTGATGCTGTATCTACACGGACAGAGAGAACAGTTGCAGACGGAACTTCACCATGAACCACCTCCGTTAAGTCTATTTGAGGAGGGCATCAATACTATCACAATTATAAATGAATGGGATAGTAAGTCCAGTGCACCTTTTGGACTTTAATAAATCCCACCGTAGTCTTAACTCACCTTACTGATTAACATTACAATATTTTTTTTGTAATAAACGAACTATGAAAACCTTCCTCCTTCAAGGTTATTTTTAAAATACGTATTTTACAAACTTTACAGAAAACTATCTCGATTTACAAGAGGATAAAAAGGTTAAAGAAGAAGCGATGGACTACAAAAGGCAGCGTGAAGAAGTTGTCAGATCATTTGAATCAGTTCAATCTAGGGTCGTAGCTTTGTTAGAGGAGAATATTTCTGAGCGACCTCTTCACCAGTTGTCATTGTCAGAGTTTAATTTGCACCTTGAGCATAAGAAGGAGAGAAACAAACAGGTAACTAGGCATTCTCGATTTACACCGTCCGTCTATTCATTTAAAATTTACGTAACATTAACATCACTTGATCCGCGAATAATCTTTAATCAATAATTTTATATCTAACTAGAAATACTATCGCATCTTTTAAGTTAATTGTAGACTATTGTATTTTTAATTGTCATACGACACTAAATTTACTTTCTATATAGAAATTAAACTTTATCTTCCGTCAGATAATGTATCTAGTAACCTAGTCAGGATTATAATCAAAATATAATAGGTTTTGTTTTTTTTTTAATTTTGAAGGCCGAAAAAGAAAGAGAGAGGATTAGATTGGAGACAGAAGCCCGTATTAGAGCTCAAGAGAAAGTGACGCTCTGGATTAAAACCACTTGTTGGGATACGATGCTCACACCTCGTGTTAAACTCTTCGCTATATTCAGTCACTATCAGGTTATCAGATAATTCTTATATACTGAATAATTATCAGTTTAAGTGACACTGCACTTCGAATGCAATAGCACAGATGGTACAAATTATAGACAATTATGATTGACTCTTTAGTACTACTTCTAAAGTGTATTGCTTTAAACCGGTTCTATAAAGAAGGCCTATGCTTATGAAAAAATATTAGATTCTATATGACAACTTTTTAAGAAGATATCAATGATTAGTATATAAAATATAGGTGGAGAACTATGCCGTACTACCAACACAGCGAGACAATTGGCCAGAGTTACAGCAAATTGCAGCATTACGCAATGTCGAGATGGAAAATGATCATGATTTGTTCAGACCTTGGGAGGAACCTGTTGAAAAAATGAGTCTCGAAGAAATGTCTATGCAGTAAGATAACATTTTGTTTACTCAAGTACCAAGTGCAAGATTATATCGATAATATTATATTTACAAATACAATTTATGATTATAATTCCCAGCAATATTTTGATTTTCTGTTTGTGATAGATACGAATAAAGACGTTCTATAGTAGCATTAATAGTATATACAAATATTGTACTAGTAAACTTCTGCGGATTTTTATTTGTAACATTATAAATATTTAATACTATACAAGTATTTTTTTAAGTCTTCCTGTATCAATATAAAATGGCTGTTATTGAACAGCGCTGGTCCTGAATCCGTGTTATCAATGAAATCCGCTCACAAAAGTCTAGAAAGCCAATTGCTCATGGATCTAGTGGAGTCAGAAGAGTCACTAGAGGGATGTCCTTATGTTCTATCAGGCACCAATGCACATCGTTTCGTAGAGATACCAACGTTTATGATTCCACAGACAGTCGCTTTCAGCTTCATACAAATGAACTGGTTGCAACATATTGTCAAGGTAATTAACACAAAAAGTGTAACCTACTTACTCATCAGTACATTTAAATTTTCTAAATTTAACAGACATTATGGTATTTTTTTAAATTTCATGTTCAATCATTGAAAAAATTCTAGTTGAATGTGCAAAATATGCGCTTATGGTTTAACAAACAGTTTGACGATTTGATGAATCAGAAAAAACGTGAAGTTGGTCTCGTTGAGGAGAGAAACGCCAGACTGCGGTTTATAATAGATGGTAATAATATGATATACTAATTTTAATGATTTGAAAGATAAGCCAAACAGCTAATAAATTCATAACATTTTCAGAATTAAACAAATTGTCTGATTTACGTGGAAGCTTTCATCATTTAAACATGCAAATCACGGATCCTGAATGGAGACAAGAGGAACTGCCCCAGAAATTGATCAAAGTTGATCCAGAGGAGGTATTTTTTATTATTTTTATTCTTGTATGGTGTAAGTTAAATTAAATGCTTACAGATAAAGCTCAAAAGCATTCAGTTCAGATTTTTTAGATTCAATAACAATCATTCCTAAATATAATTCTGAAATATTTACGAAAGATAAAATTGTTTTCTACTTCCACTACTTATCAAATAATATATCCTTCACAATTACATTTAAAATTTAAGCAAGAAATTAATTTCTCATTTCATTTATTTCTTATGGTTATAGTGTAGCATCGAACCATACATAAGTCCAAGCCAAATAGTGATCCCACCTCCAGACCCGGGTCCAAAAGATGACTTTCGAGAAAGAGCTCTAATTGAAATGATGGATGGTGTTCTCGAAAAGCTTTGGCATGAGGAAATTAAGAAACCTATACCGTTACCACAATGTATGGTAAGCTTATTATGTGGGGTTTTTATATAATATTAGTCAAATAAGTGCGAATTTTATAAGGATTCAGTTAAAATAAATTAATTTACAGCTAGATAAGGATCCGGAACATTTTAATGAAGATGATCTCCGACTGGTTTTTGACTATGAAGCGAAAGTAGCTTTTAGAAATGAAGAGCGCGATAAATATAGAAAAATGTTACACGCGGAATACGCAAAATTATCTCAAGTGTTGAATGAAGGAGTTGTGAAGTTTAATCAAAAGGTACTTGAAACTAGTTTGAAAATCGTACTAGTATACTTAAGAATAATTAAATTATATTTTCTTACACCAAATTTATCAGATCTATACAAAATGTTTTTTTTCTTCTTTAGGTTAAGGAGATGTGGCTGACTAAGCTCAAAGTTGATTCTGTAATTGGTCAAGAAAATCTTAACTTAATGAGATTGCGTCGAGTCAATCTTGATCGAGTTGAAATGGCGGAAAAGCTGGAGGATATGAGGTGAACACGCTATGATAACTTTAAGTTGACACTATGCATAGATGACTGCACATAATACATTATTTTCTGATATCTTGTTGATACGATCAACGTTACACTCCTATCTTGGGTGTAGTCGTATTCTTCTAAACCGGAAAAAGCTTTTTCCCGTAAACAACTTACTTACTGAACTTTAATGAAACTCATGTTTCAAACATTAATTATTAACAGTGTTAACTAAAAGGTAATAAGTGCATTGGTTCTAATAAAACACTGTATTTTATCATATGTAATTTAAAGTTTTTATATTTATAGTGTTTATATAATTATAATTCTAGAAATGACATAAGTAAAACAGAAGTTGAAGTAGACCGTCTTCAGCGTGAACTTCAGATGATTCAAGAACAAAATGAGGAATGTCAGTCGACATACGACAATCTATCGCAGAAAGATAGACATATGGATAAAACTTTTAAGAATCACTTCGCTGATTTATCTCCCATCATTGTGGACCAATGCTATAAATATTTCAAGTAAGATATAACACTAAAGTAATAACTAAAATAAGTTGGTTCGTCAATTACATCCAGAAAATCCCCAAATAGTATATAAAGTAAAATCTATGTACGATTTTGATTATACTGAATTGTGTTATCATTGTCACTGTCATTTATAATTTTAATAAATACTTCTTAGAGTACATTTAATTTCAGGAAACGACCAAAGTGGCACCAACGAGCAACTATGATTCCTGTGATATTGTATGATCTTGCAAATGCTGTTCTCACAGGCGTCAAACCACCTTTCCTACACGCTGATTGTGTGGAGTTCTTCAAGGGGTATCGCTTTACTATTCTATGCACTCAACCTGGAGCCCTATTATTTTGTCATAATTAATCCTTATTTATAATATCTTAAGTGTGGAGCAATTGGATCAGATCAGCAACATGCCGCCTGTGATGGACGAGGGTCTTTGGGCCACTACTTGTAAGCTACGTCGTGCCAAAATTGAAAATGAAATTAAGGTGTACTACAGTCTTACAATTAATAACTAGCTATGCATACATTATTATTGATTATCTTTTAATATTGACTTCAATGTCTGGACACAATTTCTTAGTTGCCATTTTTAAGTTTTGTGTACATTTTATTTTTAGTATTATTAAAATAGTAAAAGAAGGGATTTTTTTGGCAAGTTACAGAAGTTTATATAGGGCGTACAAAAATATGATCACGCAGAGAACCTAGTTATTTTTTATTAAATACCTTTTAATAGGTGCGATGTATATAACAGATGCGGGCAGTAGCCCAAGAGATGGCGTATGTAGAGAGCGCCAGCACAGTTTGGCGTGGCGCAGTTCAGGCTCGCAAGCATCACCTCGCACGCACCGTAGAAATGATACGACAGCATCGGGATGAAGTGGAGTTCACCGCGAGAAATAAAACGCTTCAGGTTGGAAAATACCAAACTAGATATCTAAATTCTATATCAATAAGATAGTGAACAGTGTAAGTTTTGGTACAGATGGGACAGGAAATACAGTAAGTTAAAATATATAGTATACAAGTATAATAAGAAATTTAAAACGATTAATAATTTTGTTATTTAAAATAAATAAATTTACTCGATAGTAAATGTCTGAACCAGACTGCTGATTAGTAGTACCTATTTATGAGTCTTTCTTGAAATCAGTACCAATAAATTCTTATTTATA
>JAOSYY010000009.1:653624-677717 GCA_025727935.1 Hebomoia glaucippe | reverse complement strand
TTTAATTATAATATAAAAATACATGTTCCATTGTAATGAAGACTGATTGATGTTCATAATTCAGTTTATTTCGTTACTAGGCAAGGCAGTGCAAATTTATGTTCAGAGTTTTTATGTTTAGATATATATTTTTTGTAAAATTTAAATAAAATAAAACATTAAATGTTTTATATTACGATATGCCTGTTATTCCGTACATTCACCTGCATAAATATGACTACTATTATATTATTCGTATCATGAAACTTTCTCTTTCTACCTTTGAGCCTACATGTTCACACCAGCCTGGACATCTGAGCTTACCTGTTTATACATACAAACTAACCTGTCACTCGGCAAAAATTATTATATTGCTTTTTAAGATTTTGTAGACCACCAAAGTGAAAATACCTACGCTATACATAGGTATTGTCACTTTTGTATGCTAACTATTAATTATTTATTATCTGTGCCTGGAGTCATTATAAGCCCTTATATAGGCGGAAGCCTCTTGGCTGATCAGCTGGATACAATAATTCAAAAACAGTATTCGGAACCAATCTGAATTCTATAGTAGATGGATGTCATTTAGTTATTATAATCTTTATGATATATGCAGAGCATTATACGGAATTGATTTAAACATACAGGTGGACGGAGGCGGGAATGTGCATGCAGTGTTTTGAACATATACGGAGATATTCAGTGTGCAAGAAAGATTTAAGAGTGAACGGACGCACAAATTCAGCTAGAAATATTAAATTTGAATATCACCATTTAACGTTTAAATGAAATTTGACGTCGACTACTGATATGATACCAATTAAAACATCTTACATACGCATTAAAAACATTAAAAATGTCACTACATTCGGTGGACGCCGCAGGGTGGTAGTTTGTAAAGACGCAAGAAGTCTTTCGCGATTTATATATATATATATATTCAATTATTGTATATATATATATATATATATATATATTTAATAAACTTAGTTGGACTTAAACCTCATATAAGTGACAACAATAATTGAACAACGTTTTAAGCCTCCATTGGAAAACTTAAACAAACCCAAATACAAAATTTTAATTAAATTATCGAATGTCTAGTTTCAGATTTTATTTAAAGATTTTTGTGCAGTTAGTGTTACCGGCTGGGCAAGTTGAAATCACTACCACAGGTCACATGGACGATTTTGATGATGCAACATTAATCCTCCGTCAAGATATTGAACAAATAAACAGTTTAATTCTGGTTCGTAATACAAATATTGTATATTAGTCATCGACATAGGAGTCTAGTTTCACTTAATATTAGGTGATGTTCATTTTTATTTTGTGCATTCGGAAAACAATCTGAATATATATGTATGTGTGTGTGTGTGTGTGTATATATGTATGTAGCGAGGCAAACCAGCATACGACAAGTGGTTATCGTCGCCCATAGACATCAGCAAGACCAGAGGTCTTGGAGACGCGTTGCCGGCCTTTCAAGAAGAAATAGGCTCGTTTCTTAAAAGCCGTATAGTAACGGTTCGGAAAAACTTCCGGCGAGAGCTGATTAGACACAGTGGTTGTGCGTGGTAAGAAATGCCTGAGAAAACGCGCAGTTGGGGAAGGCAAGGCATCTAATCACCGTACATCTAAATATATATTTAATTTTATATTTTTAGTTTAATAGCGCTGTATTATGTTTTTTAACTGTTTAGTAACTTGGTGAAAATCAGTTAAATTTACGGCAGTCCAATTTGCATGGGGACAGAATACAATTAGCGTATTAATTTTGTCTATATATTTTCTTAATAAAAACAGAAGGTTGGTGACTGGAAGTTGAACATGATGCGGAAACAAATGGAGTTCCGGAAGGGAATTCTTGCAAAAGAATGGGAACATGCGCAGATGAAGATGAAACTGAGGCACATGGAACAAGAGCTTTACTCTTATCGTAGACTAAAGGTACTTCAATACAAAAAAAAATTGCGCCTTCACTCACTAAATATATAAAGCAACAATTTTAAGAGTAAACCTATAACTTTAAGGTACCCAAAGAACTTCAGCAGTATCTTAAGAATAAAGAGTTAGGCTACACAGACGAGCAAGACTATGTTCGTATGGAGAAAGAACTGGAAGCGTCGAAGGTGTCAGTTAATAAATTGCTCGCTGAACAGATACGCAGGGTCGAGGAATTGGAGGTAGAAATTACAATACGGTTCTGGTTTTTACATGTGTATACAAAAACAATAATTGATTATGAGGCTGTCTAAAAGTCGTTGTCAATGTTTCTACATAATTCTTAAACATATTTTTATTCATACCTATGATAGTAATCTCGTCATGTGTTCGAGTAGTAATATATTACTGGTTGTTTTAAAACGGCAACTAAAATAACTAATATATAGAGCCGAAGTCAAGATTCAAAGTCTATATATATTGTAGATTAAGATCAATGCATTAGAGGCTCAATCAAAAGATCTAGAGAAGTTGATCGTCACATTGAACGTGAAGGTTTCTGAGAAAAGACTGCACGAAGATCCTCTAGAGCCTATACGTATTCGACGTACCTTCAAGAAACGGTAATTATCAAGTTATTCGAATGGTCATAAAACGCAATTATACTATTATCAAATAAATATTTTATACATTTCACTTTATACACAAACATCATACAACCTTTAACTGGCTTGGGGTATTTTAGGCTAAAAATATAAACCATTCCTAAGTTCGTTTCTATTATAAAAAACTTAACAAAAGCCTTGTTTAAATAATTAATGACTGTTGAAATGTTTCAGGATGGAAACGTTAGTAATGCGCAGTAAATTAATTCGGGACGTGCAAGCTAACCACACAAGCATAGTCTTGCTACAAACAGAACTGGAACTACTACGCCTTAAAACTTATCCTACACTGTCCAGCTTCCGGACTCTGGAGTAGACACAAAGTTGTAGTCATTTAGGAGAATCTCTTATGTTTACGATTGTTTCTTTTAGCAAATAAAACTTAAATTTATATTTAGCTGCTTAAAATTGCGTATTAATTGATCATTATACATATCCCAACATTACGAGTGTTTTCAACCAGTCACAACTGTCGTGTGGATTTGAAATGAAGAGGATTAGTTTTTCAATCTAAATAACGGCTAACCGAATGTTTTTTGCTGTGATTAATACACCATAGGTGTATAGGTATTTTTAAAACTATATTTATGTTCCTATGGGATGTATAGGAATTAGTTTGATTTTCTATGCAGTCTTTATTTTGTGAAGATATTTAGAGTGAAACATTTCTAAATAAAAGACAGAAATGCGCCAAAAACATTTATTTCCAAAACATACAATAAAATTACATAGCGTTCATAATATTTTACGTTATTCTTGACAACCGTTACAAAAGTTAAAAAGCTAACTATGCATCTAACTCACAACTTGTATAATATTCTAAAAAAGTAGCTTACAGCTAAGCCAAATAATGGAGTATCCCTTAATTACGTTAGTCCGTAGTATATCATACTTATTAATATAGTGGAAATATATATTACGCGTAGACTGTACTTTGAAAAATTAATTGATTTTTATACACGCATAATACATACGTATCGTTTATTGTTGAGTCAAAATAATTGAAAAGGAATTAAATAGGCTAAGATAACCACAATTTTAATTTACGCAATTAAAGGATGACTCCCAAAGAAAAAGTACCTAAACATAGCTAGCTATAAAATTACTATAAAGTATTGTCGTTGTCAAATTATCTATAACTAATATCATAATCCAGCTTGTGCTAATTGCTAAATATTCAACCAAGAAATATTTTAATTTTTTTTTATTTCTTTGTTAAACATGTTTTACATTTTCAATATCAGCTCAGGAAAAAAATTAACATTACAATATACTTTAATTAACTATTAAACTCTGGCAAAGTAAAAACGAATCTTTGTAAAAATATTTAATGTAAACGATTTAAAATTTTAGCTACCTAAAAACTGAAAGATTTAAAACATAATAAAATAATTCAAGTGAATAATTTCCTTTGCACTTTGAGAATCGCAGGTCACAACGTAAAAAGTAACATTACTGGAAATTTTATCAAATTTTTCTCACATTACAAACAAATAGAGTTAGGTGGAGATGTCAAGAATGCCTTAATATAATAAATTAATCAACCTTAAATATAATATAACAGCGTTTGTTATAAACCGTGAAACAGGTAAAAGTATTTGAAGCGAATTAGCGGTCTATTTTTCAAAGAACGAAATCTCAATCTGCATGGATCGTAATTTTTCTTTGATTAATTTGATTGAACACATTGCAATATTTGTTTATCATTTACGTACATAAAAACTGCTTCTGTACTATAGCTGCCGACATGAACCCACGATGTGACCCGTATTTTTATCTCTAAGCTACATCAAAATTCGTTTTTTATTTTATAAAATTTGCATATAAAACGCTACATAACGCTACTAACAAGATAATACACATTTTATAAACCTTACATAAGTACGCGAGTGTACCGTATGATTAGGCGTCTGTAAGCGTCATAAAATTACATTTTTGCTAATACTACACCATACTTTTTATTGTAATTATAAGCATAAAATAAAATATTAATTATATAGATCAGAGCTATGTAGGTATTTTTAAGAGGTATTATTAATTCCCATAGCTAGACTATTCCTTTATTATGTGAATATAATTTCTATCTGCACTTTTTCGAACTGTAGGATTTGATTATTAAAAAGAAAGGTACAACTTTTAATCTAATTTTAATGAATATAATGAATCAATTTTCTCAATTAATTTTGAGGTTAATGGTTAGAGATTGAACATACGAATTCTAAGTTTACTCCTTTACTAATTCAGAATAATTTATCCTTATTCCAGCCGGTTTTGCACAGAGTACCTAAATGAGTATTTAAGTTTGAGGCGTGAAAACGGTAACAGACATCTGCATTAATCTAAGTGACTTTTTTCAGGAATCTTATTATTAACTATTTTTAAGATTATGATATGTAGGGGATAGACATTCAGGACCTAAGACAATGGTTTGAATAACATCTATGAACTTCTATACATCGAAATATTTGTTCAACAATGTATTATATAAATTAAGGAAGACGTTAAAGAAAATATTATTACCGGGAATTTAACAAAATATCGCGGCTAATATCGATGTTATCATTTGTACTAATGTACAAAGGATCACGTTTATTTTAATTATTTAAACGTACAATATAAATTATATTAAAAAAGTAAAATACTTTATTTATGTGTTATAAATAACGAGACGCTCGTAGGGAATGGAAGGGTTTGTTAAGGGCTAGACAATATGTTGCCAACATTATCCAAACGTAGAAAAATATTACATTCGTTTTCATAGATTTTGAATAACAATACTATAAAATCTACGATGTTTTAGTTATGTATTCATCATTTTCTTTGAATTGAAGAAGGAAATTTTCGTTTCTCTGACATTTTATTGACGGAGATTGTAGCTGTCCTCTTAAGAATAACCACCAGATGTAAGGAAAAGGTTTGGTTTATAATAAGGAAATTCAAACATTTGCACCTCTATAAGCCAATATTCAAAATCTTGTGTATTAACTTGATCATTTTGATAACCGATCATGAAGACTCATTTGTATTTTAACATGTCTGACATTAACATACATATCACAGTAAAACTATTACATTATTTATGTATATGTGTGTGTGTGTGTGTACCTAATAGTTCACTGCATACCTAAATCATGTAATTGATATTCTTTGGTCGCACACCTCGGTGTTTGTGGTATATCTGGTAGTTTCACTATATTAATGGTTCAAAGTGCAGTCCTCTGGTCGTATACAATGACGGCGTCGGCGTCAAGAAACTGGCTGTGAGACTTGCTTAGGGCTATGATTGCCGCGTGTTCACTACGCATGCGATTCTTGTACTTTTTACTCAGATTCACCTGCGCAAATGACTGTTCATTATGATCTAGCATATATTTTGAGGCCGTTCCTCTCAACTCACGATGATAAAAATAACATTTATTTATGAAACGTAGTCACAGAGAAATTTAAATGTTATCGAATTCAATATTGTGTTTAATATACTTAGAGTCTTCGAACCGGATCGTTCACATAGTTTTAAGCTTTTGTAGGTATTTATTGTGTCATAAATATGCCATTTATGCGAAAGATATAGATAAATCTTGGAAAAGTTACCTTTGCGTAGAGCTGATGAAGATCATCTTCAGTGGAGAGCGGCCTCTGCTTTGGTCTAAGGAAGGCGGGAAGCGAACGGGTTTTTAGGGCATCTATACTGGCTGCACCTTCTATTTCATCTAGCACTAAGCGGAAATAATTTTACAAACTTTGTAACAACTTGCAATATTCATAGGTAAGCTTTCTTCAAAATCACAATTTTGACAGCTTGTTTCAAATGAATTAAATGAGCAATATACATTCATAAGTAATCAACTAAGTAACGCTTAACGGGTAACCCCTAACAAAGCGAACCCAATATAATGTATTATCCCAACTATTTTCAGGGCTATGGAATATACGACAGTATAATTATAATAGACAGCAATGCTAAGTACATGATTATTTTTATTATTTTAATTAATTTATGAGATACATGATTCATTTGAGATAAATCGTGAAAATAATTACAATATTATATACATTCGCATAAATATAAGACACTTACTGCCACTGGAGGCATATTGCACGGTATCCCGTGGCGCATCAGGCACTCGGTTGACGTAGCAGTGCCCCTGAGTACGTGCTTCCCGTGGAGGCCTGCACTCAGCGTCACCCGCGTAACTAGCAGGTCTGGTGTGCCTCTGCACGTGAACCTTATCAAACACCATCAGCTTAAATTTAAAAGTGATTCTTTATTTCCCCAAGTGCATAGGGCAAATATGTTTTTTTTTAATAATCAGTAGATAATAATTTTATTTAATTTCTTTAGATTGTCCATGCAGTCTATCTTAAGACGTAGTTTTTTAAACTAAATAAGATTTGAAATTTCCTACTTACCTCCGTATGTTTAATCCTATAACTATCCTGGCATGTATAACTATGACCTTCTTTTATCGTATAACTATCTTTTAAATATTGCTCATCTGAAAATCAATACAGAAATTTAAACAACTTTTAACTTATTTTCTTGTTGTACACGTCATTTAATTAATTGATGTTTTACCGAAAGATTTCTGATGTCGCGGCATTAGGCGGCAGTAACATATAATAATTAACAGAATAACAACACCACAAATGCCTCCAATAAGCCAAGATAACCAAACAATTATAACACGACCCTGCAAACAAAGATGCAGTGAAGTGCATAAATAGATAGAAACACATATTGATTTTTTGGTGCACACATACCTGCTGAAACATTTCAATTCGTAACGCAAAAGCGAATAACGCTTCTTTTTGATCCCTTTAAAATATTTTTCCCTACCATTTTACTGTTTTTCTACTTAAATCTAATTAAAACTAGAATAAAACTTAGCCTTAATAAAAATTGATCCTAAAGCTATTCCTGCACTTTCATGATTTGTTTTTTTAAATATTGTGCGACTGCGCGGTAAAATATTTAACGTTCATGAATAAAATATACTTCAACAAAAAATAAAAAAAACTATTTGACTTGATATCGTAGCTAAAGTAATTGTTTTATTAATGTAAATTGTAACACATTTTTACTTTTAAAAATTGGTATCTGATGGCAAATATTAATAATTAAATTAACCCTATTTCTAAACGTCCGCGAAGTGACGTTCCGTTTTTTCAATTCAATTTGAAACAATATGTATTTTGCTCAAACACAATGTGAATAAAAGAGAACTCTACGAAAAAAATAAGCGTAATTTTAGGTAATATATTATAAATTTATGATATATTTAGTATATACTATAAAGTGCATCTTTTTAATTATATATCAACTTTTTTAAAACAATCCAGTATTGACAAATGTCAAAATATAACTGAATGGAAAATGATATAACAATCAGTCAATCAGTATTCAGTAATGAGGTTTGTTCGACTATTGTAGGTATCACGCATAGTTTAAATCTCATTTTATTTCGTTGAATTGAATTGCAATAAACCAAAACAATACCCAGATGTTGTTGTAAACAAGCATCACCGCTGATTGTCTGACGACTAGTGTATTATCATTGTTACCCTTCCATGTCGACTAACATCGTACGATATAGCGTCACAATATATTGTGAGTCCTCGTACTTCTCTTGTTCATAGTCCACCGTTATATAAATTGAGAAAATTATACGAAGCAAATATTATTACAGTTCACAATTTACACGGAAAGTACACTGACCTCTTAGCGTTTATTGAAGAAAATGCAAAGTACAGAACTAAGTATTTTTGTTCTAACCGTCTTTAGTTTGCTTGCAAGAAATTCTTTGGGATTATCGCCTGTTATTTTTAGTAAGTCTTCATAGTATTATCTTCCATATAATGTAGCTAGAGTTCTCGAAAGTGTTGGAGTACAAATTATTTATTTAATATTTAGTTTTTAATATTAAAATATATAATTAAAAATGATTTGTATTTTTAGTACCTGGAGATGGGGGAAGTCGATTGGAAGCTAAATTAAATAAGACAGAGGTTGTGCACTATATTTGTGCTAAAACAACAAATGATTATTTCAATGTCTGGCTCAATTTAGAACTTTTGGTGCCATTTGTAATAGACTGTTGGGTTGACAATACTAGGTTAGATTATGATAATGTGACTAGAACTACAAAGAACCCTCCAGGGGTGGACATAAGGGTGCCAGGTTGGGGGAATCCTGAACCTGTGGAATGGTTGGATCCATCACATGATTCTTCTGGTGCATATTTTAATAGCATAGGTGATGCTTTAGTTAAAATTGGATATGTAAGGAATGTGTCACTAAGAGGTGCTCCATATGACTTTAGGCGAGCTCCTAGTAAGTACATTATTATTATAAAATCTAGTTAATATATTTTTTGCTTGAAATATTAAGGAAATCTTAAAAAAATGACCTTTTAAAAACATTACATAATACTATACCTTTGTTTTCTACATTGCTTTCTGTTTTTAGATGAAAATGGGGACTTTTTCATTAAGTTAAAATCCCTAGTTGAAGAGACATACAATATGAACAACAAATCATCTGTTACATTGCTTGTGCACAGTATGGGTGGGTCTATGGCACTGCATTTCCTACGTCTGCAGTCGCAAGCCTGGAAGGACCAATATATTAGGAGGTTACTGTCTCTCTCTACACCTTGGGGCGGTGCTGTGAAAGCTCTTAAAGTATTTGCTATTGGTAAGTTATTTTAATTTAATAACTTCATTTTTTACCTTGCACTATTTCTAAGGTTGTTTACCTCAACTCTTGTCTATACGCTTATGAAATTATATCATAAAAAAACAAAACTATTTTATAAACCTTAGATATTTATTACTTAGCTGATAACTTTTTAGTAATGAAAATCTTGAGTCTTGGGTTGTTATGCAAATATAGTTTAATGATAAATAAATTTGTTAACTACAATAGATATTTACATTTATGTGTAAAATGTTTATAATTTATCCTATTACAATATCAACAAGAGTAGTCAAGTGATAAACGGAAAAAGTATTATTATAAAATGCAAAGAAATTGTATACAAGTTCAACACTTTCGAATTATAAGTAGAATAAAGGGAGATAACAGTAACAGAGGCTCAGTATTTCTTATAAAACTGATTATATTTATGCCTTTATTTACAATGCATTGATAAGCGTAATAACTTCCTAGATAAGAAAATAATGTGTCCAGCATGTGGTATTTCAATTCATGCAGTGTTTTTATTTCAGGAATGGTGCATATAACGTCAAAATTTTGATTAGCGTCTTTATAAAATGAAATAATCATTTCTACATTTTTAATTTTGATCCGTTTGTTCCGGCTAATATTTGAAACGCGTGAATTGATATTGATTGGACTTTCACTGGCTATGATATGATATTTGTAGCACGAACATATCCCATAGGCTACTTTTATTTTAGAAAAATAATTAGGGTTCCATATAAAATGTGGTTCCTTTTATGACAGTAAAATAAATATTAGCTATATGTATTTGTCAATAAAAACTTTAATTACACCAAATATACTCAAAAATTTCGTAGTTTTCGTTTCACGTCATATTGTATAGACATATAAAATGTCCATAAAGTCAACGCCATCATACATGAATGTATCCTGTTTTTTTACTTTCAATTTTCATGTATTTATTGCTGTGCTCATAAGGAAAACTGAAATAGAGTTAGAATGACTTAGCAAAATCCTAGACTAGCTTTTGTTTTCCTCCTTCATATTATTAATGACTTAAGTTTTATTAAATATTTATAAGAATAATTCGAATTTGTATCCAATTTGCATCCAATAAAGAACAATATCTCATAAGAGCTAAGATAAACTAATCAATAAATGATAAACTCCTTATTTGGTGTATAAGCAAAATGAATTAGTTGAGATTGAATTAGGTCATATAAAAAGTCAGTAGTAAAAATGTTTTGTCGTTGACATACTATCACTGGCATAATATATTCCAACAAATATACTGTCCTTCCGCATGTCTTAAACCACGCTACGTAATTAGTCAGTGTTTTTAGATGATTTAGATATTTTTCAAAAGATTTGTAGTTATTTAAAAATTCAGTGTTTTCTATAACGAATTCATATAAATACTGCATCTGGAGATGTTCAATAATCTTGAATAAATTGATTTTAAATTTTGCACAATTTTTAACAAATTGAAAAATTTAAAATTTACAGTTTGTGTACTTTAAAGACTATTGTTACAGGTGATGATTTGGGTTCACTGATGCTACGCGAAAGCACGATGCGTACAGAACAGATCACCTGTCCATCACTGGCGTGGCTGCTGCCATCGACCAATTTCTGGAAATCCAGTGAGGTACTGGTCCAAACGGATAAATTCAACTACACAATCAACGACTTGCAGAAACTCTTTACGTGAGTATATACAAATATTATATGGACAATTTTTTTGGTTAATCTCAGAAGTTACTGCTTTGAATTGAAATGTATACAGCAATACCTATGTATTTATCAAGGAAAGAATACTAAATGAATGACTTGATTATTGCCAAATCTTTGATTATTAAATGACTCCAAGTATTCTTATAAACGCATGTCTTCAACTTTAACGTTTTTGTATGTGTGATCTAGTGACATGGACGTACCAACTGCCTGGGAAATGCGCAAAGATACGCAGCAGTACGCACAGGATTTCACAGCGCCCGGGGTTGAAGTCCACTGCGTCTACGGATACAATATCTCCACTGTTGAAAAGTATGCGGTTTCTATCATACAAGTGTCCGCAGTGATATAATATTATAGAAGATAGTTGTAGAGGAAATAATAAACATGCTTTATATGCTCCTAGCTCCAGCAAGTCTCACTTTTATGAGCTCATTTGATTTAACTGTGTTTTTATAGTGATTATTAGTTACATGTAAAGCTAAAACATTGCCAAGAACTGAGAGTAAGTAGCGCATATGTTAGATCAAAAGACATATTTATCCATTATTTTTTATCTGAAAATCTTGCTAGGTTTAGACACTGTAATACAATTTCCATAACTTTGGACGGTTGCATAAAATAAAAAATATAAGTTATTAAACTTTCCACTTTCAGATTGGTATATAAGCCGGGCACTTGGTTAGATGGATATCCGACGTTAGTTACCGGAGATGGTGATGGCACTGTCAATCTTCGTTCTCTTAGCGCCTGTGAGCATTGGGCTAAACGACGTGGCTTTACAACGCTCAACAAGAACAAACCAGTCAAATCTTTACCATTACTACAAGCGGAACATCTGAAGATATTGCATGATCCCAGAGTTCTAGAATATGTTACCACCGTTATGAGCAGCAATTGAAATTACCGGTAGTCTTTTCTACTGTGTAAAGTGGAACTAGTAATGATTCTTTATAGTGATATAAACAAAACATAATGATAGTGAATTGTTCAGAGAATAACAACCATAGTAGGGCATAGACTAGATTTCACTTTCGTATACTTCAATTATTAATAACAACTACGCCAGTGATTCAATTATGGAGTAAATAGTTATATTTACGAGATATTATCTAAAACGCTGCGTTAGGCATATATTTTACCGTTATATTCTAGTAACCGTGCCCTGCGGATCCATCCGTGTCACAGTATCTTCATTAATTATGGTCTAAATGTTATATTTGTATAGTATCATTAAAATCCGTTCTGTAGTTTTTGCGTGAAAGCGTAACAAAAATTCATACAAACTTTCGCGTTTATTATTTTAGTTAGGCTTTCGAAAAGTTTAAACAGATCAAATTCAGAACAAAAATTCTAGGTCCAGTTAATTTTGTCAAAACACGTATTTTTGTAGCAATGGCCTACGTTTCCCTTTCAAATAGGGCACTTAAATAACTCAAAATAATATTGTTTGAAAATGCTATGCTCATATAGGTTTTAAGTTTAAAGTGTGCAATAAATGATTAAAGAACATTTTTAAATGAAGAAAACATTTGTTAATGTATTTTTTCAAATGTAATATGAATACACTCTCTTAAAAGCTCTCTATGTGATATAATAATGTATTTTTATTTTTCAAAGATTTTGTTTTATTTTTTATTATAAGTTTAATCCGAATTGTGGATTTGTAATATAGTGTAACATAGAATCTCTAAAAACACCTCATTGCGATAGACATACATTTTAGAGTAAGAACCTAACTGGCTGTGATCTTTTAATTGGTCTACTTAAAGTTGTACTAATATTTATCGATACTAATTTTAAATGTCCGTCGAGTATCAGCTGGTAATGCCTCTCTGACTGCAGTGGAGCGCATATATTCGTTAAATTCAATTTATGTTGTTAAGTTTGTCAGTGAAGTTGTGAAAGTACGAGAAATACTCTTATAATTTGTTTTTAATTAAAAAGAATTTTTAATATTTGTCCTAATTTAAATCATAGAACATTTGTGTTAATTTTTTTTGTGACCCAACTCCCTTGTATACAAATTGAATAAATCAACGTTAATGGAATTCTGTATGAACAATATAAGTATCTTGTGTCTAATGTGACCAAATTATTATACGTTTTATACTTGCCTAACGTTCGATGACTACTATGATCACATAAAACCTAAAATCAAATAGCGATGGCAGTCTTTGTTCCGAGCTTGAATTGATATTGTCTTATATTACATTAACGACTAGATCTCAATACAATATATTGTTTTTATTTCATCATAATTAGCTACAATAAAGATGTGATATTTAAATTTATTGTAGCGATTGGAAAAAACTGCTTTTTATTTGAAATGTTAATTTACGTCAAATGTCCATTCTGTGAACTAAATAAAATAAAAAATAAGTAAAAAATGTATTTTATTTTCAAGTGATCACCGGTCTTCGTTACCACGGAACCTGAAATATTATTTTTCAAATTTAATGACCATTATTTTCAATTTGTGGATGAAAATACAAAAATAAAAATGATATAACAGCGAATCTTAGAAATTTCAGGTTAAATGAATATATAGTATCCAGTTGCATGTTATTACCGGTATTTAAAGGGTTGTCATAAGAAAAACATCTTTCTGAATATACCGTTATATATTGACTTAAATGATACCAATACAAAGTAATATGCAATTAAAATATTTACAACAAAATTTTGTAACATGAGAATTTTGATGAATCTATCGCATCTAACGAATGATCATTCTTATATCTAAAAATAACGAAATAATATCACATTTTAACTCAACTTTTTAGCATAGTTAAACAATTCCATGCAGACTTTAAAATTTGGTTATATAACACCAAATATTCAAATAAATAAATATAGTTACCTAAAAAGTTAATCAACTGTCTTTGGCTAGCCAATCGAAAATGACAATTGCGTAATTCAAAGTAAATGTCATTCCGATTACCTTTTCGACTCCATTGCTTGCATATTAGCAATAACAGAACTAGAAATCAACATAGGTGATAGACATACTTTTTTTTCTTTTAAGACATTAAATAATTATTGAAATTCATTAGTGTTATAACAATTACCCAGCGTACAGAACGAACTTCCACACCCAATCGAGATTTTTAACACACTAAACACTTTCAAACTCGTTACAACTAAGCGTAATCGTCACTAGTTTAAAATATAATGTTGTCTTTCTCACGTCCGTTGACAATGATCAAGAGAGCAATACATTTCAAATCTATTCAATTATCTTGATTAACATTTTAAGGTTAGGTCTAAGGAAATCCAATACAGAAATAGGCACATATGCAAGCCTACAATCATTTCAAGGTGTCCTAACAAAAATTACTACATATCTATTTTCTCAAACCACTGTCTGATCAATTTACTACATAAACTTGTTCTGTAGTGACAAACAATAGACCTTTTAGTATGTTTTGTTTGTATATCTTTACACTATTTGACTACAAAAGTGCAAAACAGTACACAAGTACATAACACTGTACACAAATATTTTACCTTTTCTTCTCCTAAGAGCAGTTTCCAATGAATAAATTAAACACTTAACAATACACTCCCAAGTTAAATATGACCTTAATTGCCATATCATAACATACCTTAATACTACTACAATAAGATCAACAATCGCATACGATTATTATCAGTTTGTCCAAAGCACATAATGATGGATGATAGTTCTTCGAGCAAGCACCATGAGTTGGTATTTAACGAAGCACCTAGATTTTAAGGAATGAATTTTAATGGTTGCCAAAATATCGCTACACTCAGCTTGTTAAAACAAAAAGACAGTAAAAAGTGAATTTTAAATGTCATAACAAAACATGTTATAAAATTATTAATATTTAAGCAAGTACAAAAAGTTAATAAAAAATATATAAGTACATGTTTTTATTAAAACATGAAAACTTTCCAACAAGAAAATTTAACAATCCATAATGAAAGTGATAGCTTAAAAAATATTTTAAAAAAATCAACTACAACGAAACATTTTAGAGGTTTACAATAATCAGACATCCATAAACTCTGTCTTGCTTATACGCGTTGTATGAAATTAAAGTGCGAATAGGACAAACTGATAAGCGTGGCGCTACCTAAACAGCTCTGGCCTGTAGTAGACGTAGACAGCGAGCAACGCGGCGGTGAGCGCGAGCAGAGTACGGCGGGGTGCGGCGCGCCGAAGGGGAGCGGGCAGGTAGCGTGCGAGTCGGGCAGAGAGCGGTGCGCGAGGCACAACGCGTCCGGCGCGGCGTCTACGCATTCGTTCTTCTTCCAACTTGCGCAGCTCCTCTCTGTTATAACAGTTTTAAAACTCTAAGCCTTTGTCTTTTGTCTCACACACTCAATGATCCGAATAAGTAACTCCATAAAACATAGAAATAAGTCTAGTGGAGTAATTATTTTATGACCATATCCAAAATAACAAGACAGCATTTTTATTCACTAATTTTGACAATGATAATTTAACTCAAATAAATCAAAGTAACACATTATATCCTGAATTGCGATTTTGTTTCGTACTTATGGTACATAAGAAAAAAATTATTGAATTTATATATGATACACAAAAATCGACTTACTCTCTCCTTTCGAGAGCAGCGACTTCGGGCTCCAAGTCAGTAGGGTCATTTTCGTCGTAAAGCTTCTTAGCGACCACCAGAATGTCTTCAAATGGTAAGTCATCTGGTAACTGGAAAAATACAAAGTTAGGAATAATATCAAGCTCAAGCTATATTTATTTCTATTCATAAAAATATCTTAAACTCAAAATAAACTTTATTCATGTAAACTTTTTGCATTATCAAGAAATATAATATTTGTAAAAAGATACCACGAAATAGGAATGCTGTGCTACCGCGAAGAAACGACATGAAACTTTATAGTTGCTCTTTTGAACAAATATTACAAGCTCTAAATTATATAAAAAAATATGTTTATCCAAGGTTCTAACGTTTTAATCATAATTACTAATTGTTAGTATTAAAGATAAAATCTAAAAGCCTACTTACTCTTGATAGAAGACAGTGCATCATGGCCATATCAGCATCGCATGAGAACACTTGGGGTGCTCGATGCAACACGATAGCCGCTGTCACATAAACAGGGAACAGTGGTGGAGCGCACAAAAAGTAGTCGTAGAGACGCACCACGTCACTGTACCGGTTCAAGCTGTGACCGAACCAGGTCAAGTACCAGGGCAGGGCAAACATTGTACCAACACCAGACCTTCAACGAATATTTTATTTGTAAAAACTGCCCAAAAAGTTGACGAGAAGAGACATGCGATATAACCATACAAATGTAATCAATTTAAATGAAAAATCCTATTATTGATTTGAATTTCGACTTGGTTGTACGGAAAAATTTCGAAGCGGTTGTTATGTAGTTTGAAATCTGCTATTTTCTTATATTATCCAGGAATCTTGTGTTTCCAAAATAAGATAGAGTAGTTTACATGAGAAATAAAACGTTGGATAAGTAAAATTTATTAACTTCGTTTACATTGTCTAACTAAGACGAAGAGAGACGAATGCAATGGAAGTGTAATATTACATATAACGATGACTTATACCGAAGAAATATAGTTGCAAAATTCCGTAAACAATTTTCAATACATACTTATCCAAACATTCCGCAAGTCTGTCATCGCCTCTACGTATAACAGGCAGCATATAGTTCAATAGATGCTGAGTGGGTTGCATCGTGAGCTGCATGAAGGGTGCCAAAGGAGCCTTTGGGCCGTAGGAGAGCCGACATAGCAGCGGAAAGGATGCCCTGTCACCACACACCAGCAGGAGAGTAATTGCTACGTCGTGATAACCCTGGAATTTGATTTTTAATTTTTATGAAAGCCTGTCTGAAATTTAAAAAAAATAATAGTCACATTTTTAAGGTGAGGTAACATTGAAAGAGTGCGCGGGTGTATCTGTCACAGTCATGAATTACATTATTTATAGACAAAATGGTTAGATGGGAGGTGAATTTCGATTTCGATCTCTGAATTTCCAAATGATTACCATAAATAATATAGTTGAGCCGAATTTTATATATATATAGAATATTATGGGGCAGATGTCATAAATCAAATTTTTGTTAGAAAGTTTCGGGACAATGTATAAAAATTATTACGTGTACATTATTGTAGAAAATTTATAACTTGATTTATATTAATATTGCTGTTATTTTGGTTTTTCTTCTTAGACACCATTCAATATTATTTGACGTATCCAGACCACAAATAAGAAGCTAATGTCTGATAAAATTAATAAAGGGTCATAACTTTGCTGATGGATTTGCACGAACTTTCTAAGAAAAACAAAAATATTGCATAATTAAAAAATTTACCATTTCCTTTTAGTTGCATACTATGAAATAGCCTATTGAAATAAAATGTTTCTTATCTTTAAAGTGAACTCATTTAAAAGTTGTTAAACAGAAATAGTCTGAGAGAACATGAGTGTTGTTATGATAATCAACTCTTGTGAGTGTTGCAAACAATAATTATTTGTTTCTCAACACATTTGGAATTTCCTTACAATCAATATTATTTTTACATCAACATACTAATTTTTTTATAGAATAAAAGCTAGAAGTGACCTAACCTAAGGAGTACTTGTTTCTACTGTTAACAATAAACGAGATACATAAAAATTATATATTGGTTTATTAGATCAATAAACTTTGATATTTACACTTAGACTCATACATTCATAAAAATATATAAGTAAATATAATTTTGTACTTAGCAACTAATAGTATCTCGGAATTATAATAACTATAAGAAAAGATTTTACTTCCTAGCTGATTAGAATATTGCTGAATGTGACAACCCATACAAAAAGTTAAAGTTACAACGCCTCAATAAAATAGTGTCATGTACTTAAACTATATTTTTTTTTATAATAACACACCTGATAATATTTTAAATGTGGGTACTTAATGATAACCCTCAGTATGAGCACAGTAAGCTGGTCCTGAAGAGCAACTCTCTGCTCGTACGGAATGCCAGGAGGAAACCTCTTTAGAGATCGATTCACATCTAACACCACCTATAACACCAGGTATTTACAAGAGTGAGCTAGATTTTAACTGATTTACATTAAAAATACACTTCATATTTGCTCAGTACCATACCTGATTATATTCTGGATGTGTAGAAAGTTCATCTAATGAAGGTGGATCAGTCAACTCTTCTTGTGTGACACCAACAAGTAGGGGCCATATTTTTCTTCTATAATCATCTATAATATTTATTTAAAATTTTTTTTGTTTATAGTAGAAAAATTTTCGATTATAATTTAAAAGCAATTTTTAATAAAATAATATTTTTGAAAATGAAAATTTATTCATTTAAACTGGAGTCTACACTATTAATCACACCAGCTCTAATTTTATTAAACAATCTTCACTGAATTTTTAGAAACACTTAACTATATCCCTTTTTTGTTATCACATAAGTAATATAAGTACGCAATACCTTCGGATAATAATATTGGTGAAAAATATATTTTATACAATGTAAAAGAACATTTTTGCAAAGAGTTATAAATAACATGTGGGTTATCTAAACAATCAAAAGTAGACAAAAAGTATTTGATATGAAACCTCCTTTGCAAAATTTACTACAGCCTTACCTGATATTAATCCTGCTTTACTTTTTGCAAAGTTCTGCCACTTATCAACATTAACAACATCTGGATTCTCAAGACATTGCTCTATTTCCTTCTTTTTATCTGTTATTTCGGGATCCTCAAATTCAAAATCTAAATGAATATACAAATGAATATTAACTTCCACAACTTTATTGAAACATGATTTTTAGATTGAAATAAAAGTTTTAAATTCATTTCTATACTCTTACAAAAAAAAAAAAAAATTATGACCGACTTTATATTTTGATTTAAACAAAATGGATATGTACTTAGCTAAATAGTATTGTTTACAGTACCTTGATCGAACTTTAGTTCGGAAGGCGTAGCTATGTCATCAATATTATTGGTGTGGTTAAACTCTTTCGGCAGTTTATCCAATAAAGGAGAACAGTCGCCATTTAAATTACACTTATCACCACTGTCTGTATCTGCATTATTAGAATCCATGGTGGAAATTATACATTAATCGAGCGAAAACATTACACCATCCTTTCTCTTGCAGGCTCAATTTCTCAATATGATGACATTTACCAAATTATCAGTCAATGTCAAAACCTTATTGTCAAAAACTCGATCTTAAACTTGCAGACATCAAAATGTTTAATTATTTAGACGTATATTTATTTTAATTCTCCGAGCGACAAGGTTTAAGCATAGTTTATTTGTACCTTAATATGTGAGATATATTACTTTTATGGTGATCAATCAATGTATTGACTACGTTATGTTATATAATAATATAACAAGATAGACAGAATGGAAAAACTCTTTTAAAAATTAATAATTTTATTTTTTCACTTAATTGACAAAAATTAGTTGTGTAATTTGAAGTTGAGAAGAAAGCATGTTCCATTTGACGGTAAACGCACCCAACTAAGATAAAACAATTATGTACACACGATTGACACTCTTCTGTAGACTTAGAGAATATTATTTTATCTATAATTTTACGTCATATTTACCTCTTTCAAAAGTAAAGCCAACGCGATAAAGGATAAATTGTAAAAAAAATTACAAAACTATGAACTTTTGGTAAAATTAAAAATGGATTTGCTCACAATTCCAAACCTAACTAAATTTAGAGAAATTGAAGATGTAATAGAAATACAAAAAGCCTCAGGAAATATAAATGCTCGTCAGGTATCATTTCTTATTCCTTCAGACACAGAAAGTACAATTTCAGCTAACGTGGCAAGAAGTTTAGATAGCGGCTTAACTAAAATTGAACTTAAGAAACGCAGTAAAAAATTGCAAAGAAAAATAAAGTCATGTCGTTCTCTGTTACCCGATGTAATATCTTGGCCAAGTGATTCAGATATTACTGTTTTAAGAATGAGATTATGCATGAATAATAAGTTAAATGAAAAAGTTCCTGGCGATGGTTTACACCAATCTAATAGCTGCTCTATGGTAAATTTGGCAACACTAATGCTACAATCGCCACAACCTTCTAAGCATAGCATCATTGAAGAAATGCTATTTCCACTGACTTCTTGGGAGGGAACTGGATTAGAAACAAAACGAGACGGCCATGAATCTTTTGCTTATTCTTATCAAAATACATCTCTTACATCAGGTTGTAGTAAATTTCATAAACATAAATTATCAAAGACTAGTGAATGTACAAACTTGGATGTAAAATCAAAAATAGCAAGATTTTTTCGTTTATATTTTTGTCCGTGTTGCAGTTGTTTGTATAACATGGAGAAAATGCGTGATGAACCATCTGCGTACATAACTAAAAACACAAAATAACTAACATGTTAGATAATTATAATAATTATCAATATAACAAAATTGTTAAATTGTTGCGTAAGAAATAGTACTTCCGAATAATATGCGCCTATGAATAAATATGAGCAAAATGTTGTTAACGTTTTCATATTTTTAATAGCATCTCTCTATCATTTGTTATCATATATTTCTCTTAAAACATTTGTATTAAGAGTGAATCGAATCCGTCATATGATCTCAAATGTGTAAGCATTTAATGATTTACCTATAAAACCTCAAACAAGAATAATTATAGTAGATATTGATGTTATTTGTTTTAAATAAAAATAATGGCTCCCTGCTAGTTCGTTGAAGGCGATTATAAGAATTTTTCTTGAAGTCGATATACTTTAAGTCACAGTCTAAGTAAACAAATGTAAATATTTAAATAATGACATAATTTTCCGTCGAAACTAGAATAGGAAGTTTGACTTCGATAATTACACTATTCCTGGCATTAGAAACTTAAGTTTTCATTTTTATTAATCACTGGCGATTAAAATGCTTCCTGGACAATATTTTTCTCAATTAGACGTCTATTTCAATACGCGAATACGTGAGCACGAAAAACTATAACATGAAATTTTAATTATAGCAGTTTCATTTTAGTACTCCCAACGAATTATTATATCAGGAGTAGGTATTATATAGATTTGCTTAGACCTGAAAGTATATTTAATTGTTTTTTAATTTGTAATGTACAGCACTGAAAATATATTTTTATTTCCTTCCTATATCAACTACAAACATTGGTGATGATACTCATAAATAGAACTGCTATGACGTAAGGCATGCATTTTTTGTAGTATACTTGAAAATTATAAATATATAGATAACATTTCATTAAGAACTTAATGGTGTCCTGTATTTTTTAGTATAGGATTATTGAATATGGTGTGAGCCGACCTCATCGTCTTTTGATAGTTAGCAAATAATATTAAAGCTTTTGTGTTGTGGCCTTATGCATTCATGCAAAAAATAATTATAGTATGCCGTGCTAGAATGTTAAATCGACGCTTGAGTATCAATATTTAGGTAAACGATTTTGTTTTATATTAAATTGAAAAAAGGCAACATTTATACCTGTTTATAATCAAAAATTATTTCGTTATTACAATTAAGTAAATAATTTATGTTACCTAAAAAAAAACAGGAGTTCTCAATAAAGGATTATTTTACCTGAAGACCCAAAAAGATTTTACGCACATTAAACGTAATGATTTAAGGAGGTTGATGATGTAAGATGTACAAGAACTTGTTGTTGCCGAGTCAGATTTTTTTTAATATACTTATTAGGAATAGTGTTATTAAAATATTTTTATATGTTTACGTACATTTTTATTTATTTATTGGTTTTTATTTGTACTCTAATTCTTATTATTTTAAATAATATTTAACACTTCGTCTACTATACTTTAATAATGTTACATAGGTACAACAACGATTGCATCACTTGGCCACTATTGTCTGTCCCTTTGTTAGTTTGTCCTTCTTATCGCAACAAGTGAGGTGTCGATTGACGGTGGTTTACGTAGGAGGGTTCCAAGACATCGAGGCTTACTTATGCTACAAAATGTATCCAAGAAAAATCTTATATTGCTTACTATGACTAATATGAAGCGTAATAAAATTATAAAAATTTATAAATATAAACTTATCACACCGCGGAAGATTTTGCAAAACAAAAAACAATAGGTGTTCTGTAAAACCAAATGCTAAGTTTTAACCGCACCTCAATTTTTCGTTGAGTTTATAATGGAATTTAAAAATTACTTTGTCAATTAGATTCAATAGAAATTAAAAGAAAGTAACAGAATTTGAAAGAGTCACAGTCCAGTGACATTCGAGATAAATAATTAATTTCATCTATCGATTATAAGTTTTATCGAATTCGTTCGATTCGCATAAGATTGCCAAATGGTTGCTTTTCTTGAATCCCCCGACGGGCCGCGGTGGGCACCAATGCAAGTTATAAAGCGGGAGAAAGCACGCCGACCGCGCAGTCTTATCGTTACGTCGTTTACGTCCCGTTTCGCGGGCTTTTTAACAAGTGTAATTAATTCGGATACTCTGTGCATTAAAAATGAAAATGAGGTAAATATATTTTTTTGGGTTAATTATGTAATGTACCAAGCGTTGTAAATGTTTGCCAAATTGTATTACATTTGTGATGTCACTTCCTGGAGTGTAATGGTTTTAAACGAATTCGAGTAGTACCAACCTATTAGTGTAATTCCTTCTTTATTTTTACAAAAGTTTCACTGTTGATTGACAGATAAGTTTTTATTATTTGAGGCAGTACTAAAGAGGTCCGTAATAATGAAGGGTTAACAATTATTATATGATATACATACAGTACTTTAAACAATGTTCGTTATTATTAAGACTAACCATGATCAGGTCAATCAACTAACCAACTCCTACCAGGTGCTATCGTTGTCAAACAACTGTCTTTTAAAGATGAATGTAACACATATTTAAAGGTTTATGTTAGATTTTCTTGAAAAAAATATTTTATCGTTAATAGAATTTAACTATGAGCCCCTGTAAAACAATTTAAAAATCTGTACCTATGTTTTGAAGTGGGACGAGATAAAAATACTTAATTTAATTGGTAAAATCATCATTGAGTTAAATATCTTTAGAAATGTACTTGAATCAAGTCATGTCATACTGACCGTATTACCATTGCAATAGCAAAATTGATGGTTGGGTTGAATCCTTTCATATGTATTAATTTAATTTTAAAAAATTATGCCTATTTACATATTTATAAAAGTTAAATAAGGACTGTAAAAAAATACACTGTAACGGTTACCAATAGTAATATAAGTATCTATTGTACTTTCTACAAATCATTGAAGCTCTTAAAATTACATCACGATTTTTATAAACAAATAAAAAACAGTTCGCTCGAGGTGAATTGCTAAACATTTCGCATGTCATCTGACTTCATTACTAATGTCCACGTGAAATCAATCACTTTCTCTATTCACATCTGTATTGCAATTCGAAGTAAAATAGTAAGTCTTGGTTCCCATGGTATTATAGCGATTATGCGAAAACATAAAAATGTCATATAAGGTTTATCCACCTGAATAAAAAATATTCTTCTAATGCATAAAAGTAAAGAGGGCCGTGATGGTAAAAAGGACATTTTGATCATATTCTTAGATATATGGGTATACTATTTAGTATATAGATCAAATTCTGAGAAATATTAGTATTTACTAACCAACAATAAATAAACATTGTGGAATTTTTTTCAAGGTTGGTTTAAAATAAAAAAAAACTTTCGCTTTTTAATTGATCTTTGACATTATACTAATCGCAAATTACTATTTATTTAAATGGTCGACGTAAAATACACTTCAGAAAAATTAAATTCCGGTTTTGGTTGCTCTTTAACAACCTCAACCGATTACAGCTACGGAGTTGAAAATCAAAAACAAAATAAGGTCATATTATCGCAACCCTAATAAATATCCCTAAACTGGTAAAGCAAACGATTTTAGGTACCAAATATAATAATAATTTGATATATCCTTTTAAAACTCCAAATTCACTAGGTATAAGTTTTGTTTTTTAGTGTAACAGATATCTACTATAATTAGATACTCTTAGTATAACTAAATGTATTTAATAGTAGGTA
>JAOSYY010000009.1:631349-644799 GCA_025727935.1 Hebomoia glaucippe | reverse complement strand
ATGTTGACTTTTTGATTATCATTTCTAAATAATGTTAACATTAAGAGAGCTTTATGCTATCTTCTTGCCGAACGGGACGCCTGTCACATATAAGAGTATTTTAAAGAAGTTACTCCAAATTTTCCGCGATAAAAACCAAGTACGAAACAAAAAATATCACACAGCACATTTGTAAAAGCTATCTTAAGTGAAAGTCTTTAATATTTGTTTCTTTTGCATTTGCACAGTTTGCGAACGACATTCGATACTTTGATAATACAATCGTGTCATATTTCAAAAGTGAATGCAAGATTGGCGCGAAAACCTATAAATGGTAAAAATACTAGATTTTATCTGACTCAAAGTAAATTATTGTTAAGTGGTTTCAGTTTTTAGTTTCTTTTAACGTTATCGTTAGATATTGTATATTTGATATCCTGTGACATAAATTATCACTTAGCTATTAAGCCTAAGACTTCTCCAATTATGTAAGTTGTAGATAATCGAACTTGTTATGTAAATTATCTGATAAAATGCGTACCGACCTGACGATAGTTGACGTCGTGGGAACATGTTCATTAACTACAAAATTAAATGAATAATATTTCATCAAAAAACTTGAATATTGAATTGGGTCAAATATTATTTTTAGTAAATTATTCAACAAAGACACTCGCTACTCTTTAGTATAAAACGGAGTGTTTTTTATATGAATTACAAAATTACCAATTGCTTTGGCATAATATTTTATACTAATGCTTTTAAATTTACCCATAGCTTAATAATGTTATAGAAAAGCTTAGGTACCTATTATATTAGTTATCTAAAATCTTCTAAGTACACTTATGGCGTGTCGACTCGAACCAGTTATGCGGAATAGAAGGAGCATACCGTTCACCCGGAGACCGGGCTATTACATGCTATGATATAATTACTTATTAAATCCAATCTATATGTCATTTCTATAACATGTGATACGCCGCGTCGTGATGCACGAATAAGCCGGGTAAGGTAGTTAGTTACTTAGGAGAAAGATAATGATACGTACATACATACTCTGCTGCGCAACTTCGTCAGCGTTACAGAAGATAAATATACGTGTAACTCCAAAGGTTTTTGCGGCACACACCAGAAACATTTGCACATTGCAGATTATTTCCCACTTATTTGATATATAGTTGTATTTTGGATAATTCACACCATTCATTATAAATTATAGCCTATGTGTTATTCTGATGTGTAGGGTATATTATTGTAAAATCTCATCAAAATCCATTCAGTAGTTTTTGTGTGAAAGAGTAACAAAGATACATACAATTCTTATAAACTTTCGCGTTTATAATATGAGTAGGAAGCAAGTAGGAAATTGGACCATCTAACGACTATACAAGTTACTAAAAAGCTGGCAACTCTCTTTTTAACTTTCAATTGTTAAGCGGACCAATCAAACAATATTGAGTGTAATTTTAAAATATCTGCCTAAAAATGTGATCCTTAAACGTAATAGTTGCTTATTTACAATTAAGACGATAACGATCCGACAAGGCTTAATTGTATATTGATTATAGACTGGATCTTTCGAAACATACTCATAAGTTTAAATTAAAATTTAAATAACCGTTAGTGAAATCGGCAAAGATTTCAATACAGTTTCATTATACGCATTCTTTATAATAGAAAAACTCTTGAGTAAAGTTACATAAAGTATTTGTCACCTGATGTCATAAAAACAGAATTTATTGTAAGTGAACTAAGTAAGTAATCGGTAATACGAATTCATTATCAACAAAAAACTTCTTTATCAATTTTTCTTTTGTTACCTTTTAATTAGGATTTTCAAAATACCGGTTAAAAGTGTACTCAATAGGTTTTATTTGTATTTATTATAGAATCCCATAAAATATATCGTGTTGAGTGGGCTCGATTCTCGAACTTTTTCATTTCCGAGTCTGAACTTAAAACATATCTGCGGTGGCTATCCATTTTGAGTTTATACGTACGTTGTAAATAAATATCTGTATCGTATATTGTTTTTTAAACTACATAGGTTAATAATAATTAATTTTCGATATTACTGTAACAGATTTATATTAGGCAAAGAAACATTTATCCAGTTTTAGGAGGTTTCTCTCTGATCTCATTAAATATCAATTATACATATGAGTGTCTCTTTGAGTTTGAGAGTTTTAATAAAGGTTTTATTATTTTACAGGAATCCCGTAACCTACGGCCGAGAGCATACACACCGGTGGCATACCCCAATACGTTGCCCAGTGGATTTCGTCCGACACCTTCCTTGGCAGAGCTGGCAGGCTACCAACGTCCTCAGGAACAAGAGTACATAGTTCCTACCCGACCACAACAGGTCTACATTGACGAGCAACGTCAACCAATTCGAGCACCCCATAGAAAGGTATCACATTTTGTTGTTTAAAATAAAAAGGCTATTTGACAAGTAATATACTTCTTAATTAACACAAACTAAAGAAGGACATTATAATTACTGATAATAACTTCAAGACATCTGTATATGCAAATCTGTAAATTATTTTTTAACTCAAATAATAACTTTATATGTACTTTAACGACTAGACTGGCTAAACACATTCGAGGACTACGAGTATAATAATTAATAATTGAATTTCGAAAAAATAGCAAACAAGTCATATCCATTGTTGCTGCCCTCTTCTATATCGCTGTATTCTATAATTTAATAATAAGTAAAGACAACCTCGAGTAAGCGTTACAATTATTTTCTAGCCACAAGAGCAACGTCCAGTAAAACTCCAGCAGCAATCGTTGGAAGAAGAAGAAGAATTAGAAGAGAAAGAGGAGCCAGACCGTCTTTCTGCTCTTCTTCAACAGTCCAAGTTTGATTGTGGCACTAGAAAGACCGGTTACTACGCCGATGAGGAACTTAACTGTGAGGTCTTCCACTACTGTCAAGATAATGTCAAGCATTCCTGGATATGTCCAGAGGGATTTACTTTCCACCAAGTAAGTAAAAGCCATTTTTGATACAAAGCGTTATGCACTTTGCCATCAGAGATCTCTCTAATTTTAAATGATTAGAAAGCACATTTCCACGAAAGTCATAATACAGAAATTGCCATTTTTTTATTTTTTATACGATAGAGAAGCAAACGAACATACAGTTATAGTATACACAGCGATTCATGTCGCCCATGGATGTCGCCCATCTAGATACCAAGATCAGTACATCTAGAAGACGCGTTGCCAACGTCAGGGCCTTAGCCATATTAAATCAATTGTTATGTTTAGTGACGTTCTGCTGTCGGTCTTATTTATTTTTATTTTTTGAGTATTCAATTTATAGGCTATAATTGAAACGCTTCACTTTCACGTCACGACTTTTCCATCTATGAACAGTGATACGTGACACGTGAATTTTAAAGTGCAACTGCGGTCCGACTGGGACTCGAATCTGGTGTTCTGGCGTTGCAATTACTTTATCCGATCGCTAGGCTACAGAGCCCTAAAATGTTAGGCCTCAAATGTTTTGTTTATCAAAATAACAATAATATTTTTCAGGTCCACTTAATTTGCATGCCTCCCACCCATGACAACATTTGTCAAAAATCTTCAAAATATCATTTCGTAAATGAATACCTTTACAAGCCCATCAATGAAGAAGAAGTTCAGAGAAAGCCAAACTCTCCTCTTCGGTATTCAGAGAGGTATTACCCCTCTGAGGTCTACACTGATGATCGGTATGAAAGAGAAGATGAAGAAGAGGTAACATTTAACAAGTTATTTAAGATACAGATGAAGAGCTAAACAGATTTGTCAATATAGGACATACACTATTAAACCAAGCCAAAATTTGTCATAACTCAATACATATACCTACTTATTAAAAGTTGAGTGATAAATAGTGTATAAAAAAAGGTTTAGGAAGTCCTTAAGCGAATTAAAATTATTCATACACAAAATTACGATATTAAACATTCGTTTCACAAACGCAATTTTATGAGGATTTTAAGGGTAAAGAATGTGCGACAGTATGTTAGCTAAAATAGTCGCAAAATCTTAGTTACCTTAGCAAAACTTTTTATGTAAATTTTAGAATTATTAATATCCTACCAATTCAATTTTAATATTAATTTACAGGAAGCAAATCCCCGTAGACAGCAATCTGAACAATTACAAGAAAGACCATCTCAAAGACAACAGTTCCAGCCCCAAGTCTTTAGATCAGCTGAAGAAGTCAATATACCATTAGTTCAAAGACGTCCACAACGCCCTTATGATTTCGAACCCTAAATTTATAGGCCAGAGTAACTTTTAACTGAAGATTCCGAATGAAAAGGAATCTATGTGAGACCTTAAATTATTGTCTAATGACAACGTTTTAATTAAGTTTTACTCTTGGTGCTACAACTCACGTAATTTGTTGATTACTTCTTAATACTTAGTATAGATTAAGTTTAAATAAACTTATTTATGACACTGTACAATAAAGTATTTTGTAATAATATTTGTAAATTACAAATTAGTTATAAGCTAGTCGGCTAGAGCTAAGTGAATAAATGTAATTATATATAATACTCTGGTTGTTTTACTTTTCAATGCAATCATATACCTCCTACTTTTTCAACTTTAAAATTTATAGTTTAATTTTTTTCATATTGTTGCTTATTTAGTTCAATGAAAGAATGTTATATCTCTATATGTAATGTGTGTATGGACTTTAATTTCCTCGCAACCGCCAGACGTCAGTGTCAACTTATCCAACAAAAAGTACACATGACATGATGACAGATTAATATAAGTTATGTCTTTATTTACACAATTAACGTTTTAGAGTCGAAAACTATTAGTAAAAGAAGTGTATTCTATGATATCGATTACAAACGACGATTTTTTAAAGCTATGTCATACAGTCATCAATATGAATTTTTCAGAATATAAAACCTATCACGAATCGTTTATGAAAAATAATCATGGTTCAAATGCAGTGCATACGTATTTTTGCATATTTTTCACAGTGCAATGTACTTTATTATGTTCCATTCGTGAAAAAAAATCTTTAGTGTTGCAGTGTCTCATTGAATATATTATAATAGTGCTTCCTTTAATACTAGTACACACCTTATTTGCAGAGTATATTTATCACTTAAACCTTCTTGTGTCAATAATACTATTATACAACGTCGTGCATATAAAGACATATATTAAGGTGGATCAATTTTGTAAGTTTGAAAATGGACATTATAAAAGATTGCATTCAATTACTTGTGTCCGAGGACTAACATACTTGATAACTGGTTTTGCTATATTAGCAGTTGATTTCAAAGACTTTCCACGTTATCTAGCCAAAACCGAAACTTATGGATATAGTTTAATGGATACAGGTGTTGGTTTATTTGTTTTGATGAGTGGGCTAGTACACAGAGATTTGCAGAATAATTTAAGTAAAGTAATGAATGGCAACATAAAGTTTATTATAATACTTTTAGTTTTGGGTATTAGCAGATATTTATCTATCAAACAATTAGAATATCATGAACATGTCACCGAGTATGGAGTGCATTGGAATTTCTTTTTTACACTAGCATTTTGTAAAGTTATGTCAACTGTACTTTTGTTAATATCTAGTAAAGCTTCACTTTTAAGTATACTTACTATAGTTGTACATGAATTTTTATTATATTGTGGTTTCGAACAGTGGGTATTTGGTAGATCTCCTCGTTCAAATTTGATTGATGCAAATAGAGAAGGTATTTCATCAAACCTTGGCTATGTATCATTATATTTATTAGCAGTTAATTTAAAAAAGATTTTGACTAACAGAAATATACATACTATACAAACCTTGATAAAATACACAATATTATCTGTTTTGATAGCCTTTATAGTAAATTTATTTAAACCAACATCAAGAACTTTAGCTAATGCAGGTTATTGTACATTTTTAATATCAGTGCTATTAATAGTTATAACTATAATGTATTTTTTTGAAATGTCTCTTTCAAATAATAGTACTTTTAGGTTTGAGCCACCAATAATTGTCTCAAGTATTAACAATAATGGATTAATCTATTTTATAATATGTAATTTATTTACTGGGTTCATAAATATGACATTTCAAACATTACTTTTATCAACCAATGTAACTTTCTTAATCCTTAATTTTTATATGATCTTCACACTTTTTACAACAATGATTTTTGATAGAAAGGGTATAAAAATATGAAACTTTCAGCACATATATTTATAATTTAACCACAGTATTACTTTTATCACAAACCTTGTTTCCTTTTATAATAATAGAATAAAAGATTATTAAAATTAATATGCAATTGGCACAAATAATAATTGTATGAAAAATTTGGCTTCTTCCCAACTTATTATATTGTACTTTTTAATTTAATTCCTCACAAACTACATTGTCATGTAAAATGCTACAAATCCTTTTAAGGGCAATATTATAACTATGACAATAAATAATAAAAATAAATTAACATCTTATAAATTCTTATTGTTTACCTTTTTTTGATATCATTATACATAATTTATAAAATATTTATACTTAAATATCTAAAAAGGTACTAAAGTGGTCCAAATATTCTATTAATGAAAGAAACCCTGATTTTGAATTTGATGTGTCACAGTTATGAAATAATTAGATGTAATATACTTGTTATTTAATGTTCAAGAGGAAGTCAGTCTTATTGTATTATAATTCCTAGGTTCCTTGTAGTAAAAATTGCTTATCCTCAGTCTTGATTTTATGGGAGAATTTTGATAGTAATCTCATGAAACAACATAATAACGAGTATCCAGTTATGAAAATTAGGATAACTAAATAGAAAAATAAATAAGGAAATCGACTTGGAGACCAGAATACAGTATACTTCAGATTTTGATTATGGTTTTCTGAAAACAAATTTTCATATTGAATGTCAAAACTCATTAATTTGGAAAAAATATCATTTCACACATACATCTTTCAACACGAAATTTCATGAGAAAGAGCAGAAAAGAAATTAAATACCATATTTAATTACATTGTAAATATCTCACCTATGATTGCCGCACCAAATCCTATTTTGCTAGTTCCCATTCTATATGAACATGTTGGAACATAAATTTCATACAGCCAATCATCATCAATTGATATTGATAAAACTGGGTCATTGTACTGAAGTAGATGTGTTTCCTTTGATTGATAATCCCTTCTCTGTTTAACATATTTTGATTTGTGCTCATGAGCACAGAAAAATATATCTGGGTGTATAGAATTTATAACCTGGTTTTGAAAAAAATGGCTTTAAAAATATTCCCAAGAAATAGTGAAAATTCCAAATACAATAAATTGTAAATACAGTTATAAAATATTGTATTTATATACAGATTAAAGATTTAAAAAAAAACATATTATTTACCTGTTTTGCATAAACACTTCTTTCCAAGACAGGATAATGTGAAATTGCAATTTTAAAGTTCAAGTCGCCATCATCAAGAGGTTGTGGTACTGCATATGTGAGAGTACTAACTTTGTAAAATGAAATATTTTGGAAAACTATAACTGAAGGTTGCGCAAACACTGTTTTGAATTCTTCCACTTTGTCACGTCTTATTGGTTCATTTTCACCACCAATGTCATTGTCACCAGGAATCCAAACTTGCTGCAATGTAAAATATGAATTGGTATAATTGTAAAATTAAATTATAAATATTTTTAAAAACAGATGGCAGAATTATTAATATGTAAAAATATTGTAACTCACTATAACAGGATAATGTGGATCAAAAATATTAAATAGCCTTTTCACATAATCATGGAATTGTGCCCTGGTCGATATGCTCCCTTCATCCATCAGGTCTCCGAGGTATACCAGTACATCGGGTCGGAAATGTTTTTCCACCACTGAATATGTTGACTTTAAATACCTGATTGAAAGAAAATTTATAAGCTCTATAATCTGCATTAGAATTTTGTTTCACTTATTGTATTCTATTCAAAGAACCGCTTTAATGTGTACACTTCTTTAACTTACATCTTAACAAATCTTCTTATACTTTTGTTTGGACTTTCCATACAAGTTGGATTGATGCTTGAAACTTCTAGATTTAGAATTTATTTATTTATTTAATCCTCAATAAAAACGAAATCCCTATTCCATTTTGAAACTTTTTGCTTATTAGGCTTTTTCTTGTTTCTAAAATGCTTAGATATTAGTATTTACCTGTCGCTATCCCAGTTGAACAGGTTGCTAAGTGGAGGTGCTACAGCCAAATCACCCTGTATCTGTGGGTCTGCTATGAATAATATTTTGGTACATAACTGCTTGTCCTCGCACTCTATTTTTTTCCAGAAAAGCGGTTGGATAACATACACAAACCATTCATTATATAACACAGCTCCTAAAGATACCGCTAATAGATATTTCAGCAGAGCACTACAATTAAAGTTACCGGAAAATAAGTAAACTTCATATCATAATTATCAATTAATCATAGATTGATTAGTTGATTCAAATATTACCTCCTTCGTAAATACATATGTAAATATTATGTATGAATTCTTCTAAATATTTTCTGCCGGACTTCTAATAGTGGGTTATAAAACAATACTCGGGCACTCGACACTGTTATTTTTATTAGATTTAAAGATATCTAATATACTTGTAAAAAATTAGATTGAAGAATCTAATCTACGTGAGTAACCACTGTTTACAAAATATTGTGACAAACGTCAAATTCTTATTTTTTTTGTATATATATCACATGGATACAAGTTCAAACTGTATGTTAAAACATGGTATTGTTAAATGTGTTGCTATCTCGTATATCGGAAACGTTGCTTTAATATTTAAAATAATTATTTATCTTTTTTATTATAATAATTAAGGCCTACTTAAATCTATAAATTAAATATTAACAAATTTATACAGTAAGATTGTAACATTTAACCTCTCTCAAATTTATGATGCTAATGATACTTTGAAATGTTGACTAAAATTAAGTAATTCTTTGCCTTTTTATGTACTTTAAAAACTTTATAATATTTTGTTACTCATATGAACGGTATATCTATAAAAAGAGGCAACGAAAGTAGGCATAAGGTATCTTTACATATGGTAGTCGAAATAAACACTTTGAATAATTGTTTATTAAAAAAAAATTTACGATAAAAACATACTTAAACTATTTTCTTAATTTTTTTTAACGTGACTTGAGAATATAAAACGTTTATATGGAACGTTTCCAAACGTATCATTTGCGGCGGTTTGACAGGTCAGCTTCGTGCCTCTTTTTAGCTTTCTGAGTAGCGTAATAATTTTATTTTAAAATATATTTTGATTTACGCATTGAAAGTAACATGTATTTTGCCGTAGCATTAGAGTATTTAGTATTTTAGTTTATCCCTAAGTGCACTTACAGTGTTACATAAACAGTAGAGTGGTAATTGAGTCGGCAATCCATGCCTATTTAACAACACAATACGTCAGTAAATGAATGTTGGCTGTAAGATAATGGATGTGGATACTCCTAACATATTGAAGAGGTGTAGTAGTGCACCGTTGATCAATGAGGCCGCTTCTACTAGCGCGACTTCGCCTACTACGAGTACAGCACCCAGGTAATTTATTCGACATGCCTCCCACGACCTAGGATGCTGTCTAAGATACCTGCCTATTTTTGAATTTTGACACCTGCTAGACGTGCTTGTGGGTGACATGTACGTATTTAGCCATGTAATTAAATGCTGTATGCCTCATGCATGTTACATTCTAGTATATTGTAAGAAATTAAGCTTGATAAAATTGAAATGTTTGTAATATCTTGATAAGCAATCATTGCTTTCTATATGGTTCATTGAATAGATAAACACTATGTTATCAATACAATTGGTACTTTCTACATTTTTATTTATATTTACTTTGACTTAATTAATTTTAGCATAATGTCATCTTTATTTTCAATTGTTGAATAGTCAATTTTCTTTTATTAAGCTTTGCGAATTTAATATTAGGGTATAATTAGATTTAAAGTATATTATTTAGGTCTTGTAGGAAACTGTCAGTATATATGTATTTTATTCAAGGTAAAGAAGTGTATCTTTATAATAATTTTATCAATCATTTATCTATATATATTTTTAAGCATTGTAGCTTTTTTCATATAAAATCAATTGCCTATTAACAGCTGTTTGCATTACTGTAGGATTTTATTTGTGGGTAGTTGAGAAATCAAGATATGACTTATTTTGTTTTAGATAATTACTTATCATTTGAAAAAAATAATTTATTTACTAATATATATTGTTTTTATGGCAGTATAGATATCTTAATATTTTTGTTTGTTTGTCTTTCACTTATACTGGATTGGAATCTTTTCTTTGAATCATAATATTTAAATATAAATAACATACAATTTCTTACATCTTTATCTAGACTTCTATATCTATATGAATAAAGAGGTAAAATTTGTGATGTCGTAGGGGTTAATATTTTGATTTATTGATTTTGAAAATACTTTTTTGTGGTAGTCAGATTTATGAAATAAGTTGGAGAAAAATGTTCAAAGAAAATACTGCCTTAACAAACAGATATATGATTGAAATCTAGAGACAAATTGTAAGGTTTGATAATACCTAAAAAGAAGCTGGTGGCAGCATTTCTCTAATATTTACATTACCACTATATGTACATACATTAAAGTAACTCCTACATTTTTTATAATAAAATGTTGTTATTTGAACATAAACAACATATGTTTGTAAATAATAGAACATTTTTAAAAGAGTGAGAGTTGTATTATAGAAATGCCTGTCACACATGAGTCTTATCAGTAATTATTCCAATATCCAAACAACCAAATTGTTTTATCAATAATGAATGATGACATTTAAATGAATGATGAAACAGACATATGTTTGTGGTGTTTTCGTATGGATTTTCTGTTGTTACTTGTATGCTTAATTTTATCTATGCTCTTATTACTTATAGTTTGTAACATTGTATGGCAAACTGGTTAAAATTAAACGTAAATGAGTAATTTTAAAGAGGCATAATGTTAGTGTATGTTTTTTCATATAAAATGTTTATATATAATTCAAATGGTTATATGATAAAGTTGTATCTTACAGCTGATCTGGTGATGGAATCAGATACTGCAGTGCATTTTTAAGAATATGTTAAAATATAAGTAATTTAAATTAATCTTTGTATGATGGGTTGAATATGCCATTCACCACAGTTTTAAATTATAGTATAATATTATTATAGTTTTAATGTTGGTGAAAGCCGGACCATCCAAATGTGTTTACTGTGTCATCATATTGTGTTTGAACTCTTTATTAAGATAGTAATTACTTGTTTCAGGAGTACATCGTTTTTCGGCATGATCTCAAATAACAGCTTGCCGCGGACTCGCAGCAACAGCATCAGTTGTAGTCCACTCTCAGCTGCTATTAACATACCCGTTAGTAATGTCATTGATTAAAGGAGTGTGTATGTAAAATATGTAGCTTTGTACCTACACATACATATACGAGTAAAACAGCCGTGCCCACGTACGTGCAATTGTATAAATGATGATAAAGTAAAAGTAGCCGACGTAACTCTTCATTACAATAACTGTCAATGACAGGGCCGTCGGAATCGGTCAACTTTTTCGAAGGTTCGTGGGAACAGACAGACAAAAGTTTTATAATGTATGTGTCTGTTAAATGTAGCCTATATACATTCATATGCATTTAGAAAAATGCTGTTACTTTGAGATTACAAATAGATAATTGGATTTTATTTATTTGGAAGATAAACAATAACCTTTGTTTTTATGACGTAACAGCGGTGCCTGCGACTTCGTCCTTGCGGAATAGTTATTTTTGTATTATTTATATTAATAAAAATAAACAGTATTTCTAAAACAAAAGTACTATGTTAACTCTTTATTACATCAGATATCTGCAAAGTGAAAGTTCAGTCGGTCTAGCCGTTACAGAGATTAACCGTAACGAACAAAGAGACAGAAAAACTTATAAAAGATTATTATTTTGGTATATGTACCCTGTGTACATTCATATATGTACATTTTGTAAAAAGTGGTTATTTTATTATTAACAGGTGCTCCAGGGTGCATGCGGTCGCAGACTGACCCCTCGTGTAAATCAGCTGCGTGCTGAGGAGTGCGCTGACGTGAGTAATCAGCGCGAAGTCGCCCATGAGCGTGAGGTGCACAGTGCAATGCAGATGGGGCAGTCTTACGAGGACTTAACGCTTGTCGGCCCGGCTAATTCACCGACCAGGATACACAGGTGAACTATTTCAACTTACTGAAATACCGAATATAAAATAACTAGCTGACCCGTAATTGTCCTCTGCGTCGTAAGATAATATAATATATACCATTAAAAAGCTTACAACGAGTTAGCGTTAAAAAACAATTTTTTAAGAGAAATAATTACACCGTACATCCTTTCATTTAACTGTTTTCGCAGTGCACTCGAAAGCTCTCACTAAGGATTAACTTAACAAACAAATAAATTTTTCAGCTTTATTATATTATTACTAGCTGACCCCGCAAACGTCGTTTTACCACATAATAATAGGGATTGACTGTAGAGGGGTGGAAATTGGGGGTTGTATGTATTTTTTTTATGCTGTATCTTAAAAACATGAAAAAGGAAATTTCGTCCCAAAAATTAAAAAAAAAAATTTAAGGGTAAACAACCCTTATCACTTAGGGGGTTGAAAAATAGAAGTTGTCCGATTCTCAGGCCTACTGAATAACTATATAAATTTTCATAAGGTTCGGTCGAGCCGTTTCGGAGGAGTTCGATTACGCACCTCGTGACACACTCACGCGCCTGTAGTGTAGTGCTGTGCCATCCTTGTACGTTTGCCGTGTTATTGTGTTAATACCCAAGTTACAATTATTGGCAAAGATGGATTAATTGAAGATACCATAGATCGATTCGTCATTGATGTCAGCGACGGCGAGGACAGTGACACCGATTCAACCGTATCTGCCATTTCTTAATCTTATTAAAAAAAATTTATTCCGTTTTGTGAAATGATTATTAAAAAGGTGTGACAATTATGATATTGCTTTTTTTCATCACGTTAACATAGTGTAAAAAATAAAATTAAACTTATAACATTGTTTAAATTTATCGACATTCGTTACTCATCGTGATCGTCAATAATTATGTCACAGCACTACCGCATTCCTAAGCTCTGAATTCAACTCGCGCGCTATCTGTACTAATAATTGTTTTTTTTTTTATTTGTGCTGAAAAGCTATACAATGTGGTTTCTTATATTTAACACCAGTAAGTGGACAATGATTTTGAGAAGCCGCTAGAGACGCTATTTGATACGTTTCGTGTCGGCTTCCACTAATAACTGTTATTTGAAAATACTGACCCACGTTCCGCCTTGGCACTTTGATAGTGAAACTGGCTTCGCCGTCCTTCTTGCCTCGTAGAGCCGGGTCC
>JAOSYY010000009.1:595141-631045 GCA_025727935.1 Hebomoia glaucippe | reverse complement strand
AACTATATAAATTTTCATAAGGTTCGGTCGAGCCGTTTCGGAGGAGTTCGATTACGCACCCCGTGACACGAGAATTTGATATATTAGATAGAAAACCGCTCAACTACGATTATTAAGACACCAAACTTGTTCGCAGTCTTATAAAACTAGGCTGTCTAAATTATAGCCCGCGGGTTGGTACCGAACCTTAGTTAATATTTCTACGGTCCGGCCGGCAATGTATTTCTAATCTATCACAATAATAGTACTATTCCTTTATTTTTTTTTTGTTGAAATAAAAACCTTTTTATAGCAAACATTTTAGGTAGGTACTTTTCTAAACTTCACATTAATCTATGTAAGTAACAAAGAAATGTAGGTATATTACGTGGCCCTCCAAATTGTACAGTTCTTGATATTGGTCCCCGATGCTATTTGGTCTGGACAGCCCTGTCCTACAACACTAAACTATAAACACTAATAAACAATGGAAAATAAAAGCCTGACCCAAGGGAGAAGTTACGTAAGCATGTTTGTAAAATTTTGAATTCAAGTGTTATAACGTTTCTGTGATTTCCCAATGCTAATCCCAGAGACAGTCTTCCAACACAATCTTGCAAAATAGTTTTCAGTAATTAATAATACAGATGAGTGATGGAATAATTATATAATCACGTCAGGCAGCATTCAAATTGAATCAATAGTATGCTACATACGTATTTAAAGATTTTTTTTTAAGTTATAAACGTTATCATAACTTGAAAAGTGTCACGACCTCTCCATCTTACAAGCGGTGTTTTCAGATGGAATTTCGATTTACTAATCAATGCTAATGGATTATATTTGAAGGTTCTCAACAGCGGTTTCCCCCTCACCTCCGCGCAAGTACACGACACGCCGAAGCCTGTCCCCAAACCCGATCCGTGCTTCAAGCTTCAGTCCAATTAGGCCTAATGCACTCATGGGCAAGCGGCGCTGCGACGATTCGGAGCAGTCGCTCTCAAAGCGCATGTGCACCGACCGCCTCACACCTGTCACGCCAGGTAACTATTAGGATTGTGTAGATGAATTTCATTTGCGGAGTTATTATTATTGAGTATGTTATTATATCTATACATGATTAATGTGTTGATGTTGTTAACAAAACGTTAGGAGCCGTAACATCATTTTACTACAAGTAAAAGCCCCGTCAAATTCGGTAGAACCGTTTCGAAGATAAGCCGGAAGAAAAATCTGACAAAAAAGCCTTACAAAACATTTAGAAGATTTATATTTATATGTATTTATTTTATGTATAGATGATTTCTAATGCCTTACAGGGACACCCGACTCTGACTCACTGGACTGCACTTTCCGACCAGTCTCCCCGCGAGCGCAGTCGATGAGTGACTCTGAACACACACAAAACCACAAATCTAGCCCTAGCTAATACCCACTAAGGCTCAGCGTGGTTTTATTGGACAGGTCTCAAAAGTTCGGATGTTCAAGAGAAATTGAGTCATTTGGTCTACGTTTGTCGCAATCAGTTTCTGAAATGTTGATTAACATAAAAATGGTTAAACAGTCGATTTAATTAATGTCAGTTTCCATTTAACTAAGGAATTATTTTGAAAACATAAACTTGAAATATCTATTTAATTTTAGCTGTCTTTGTTATGAAATCTCACGAATTAATTAGCTTTTCAGAAACGGCGAAATAATTTGTCGATCTTATACCGATCTGCTCATAATGACTAGAACTTAAGGTTGTAAGAAGAGGCCTAAATGTTGGTGTAGGAACATAAAGTTCAATGTTCTGGTGCATTCGATGTAGGTAACGGGTGAGTCTAAGGCTTTACGGGTTTTAAATAATATATTTTGAAATAGCACGCGGTCGCTATAAATAGCTAACATTCGCATGCTAAATCCTTTAAATAATTTAATGTTTCATTAAATAATTTTTGATTATTAATTTTATGAAAGGTATTTAAAATTTGGTTGTAAAGACAATCTCTTTCGTAGAGTGACCAGAAAGCTAACATTGTTTATGCCTATACTAAATTTCGTATGGCTTTATTTACCTTTTACCGGAGGCGTTTAGTTCCTAATAATTGACTAGTGTAGGAATGGAAGCGAGTGCCCATTTATAGCCAAAGCATCAAATTTATTGTACATATATTAAGCTTGTACATAGCGGTAGTCTTAAGGAATATAGCCATTATTTTAGTAATTTTGGAGCGACGTAGCTCATATCATCCCGCCTTATCACATTTCGTAAAATGAGGCGCTTTCGAAATTGACGTTTTCACAAACCATCGTACTATAAGTTATTTATTATAATGGTTCGAATTTAGACAATAAACATAAATAAAACTAGTTAATACTAATCGATCACTACTCAAAGTATTAAATACAAGAAAACAATGATAAAATTTTCACTAGAAGCGCCGATCTAAATGATTGTATATTTTGTAATGAAATACTATTTGTATGTTTGTTTCGTTATAATTGTTTCTTTGTGTTCATTATTCGCTTGAATAAATATTGTTTTGATTGTACCATATTGGTAGTTCTGTTGAATGTTGTTGTTTTAACAGATAGTAATCAGTTGTATGGACTGAGGTCGTTTCGTCGTTTTTTAATACATAACATCCGCATTAAAGTTTAACAAATTCTATATATTTGAATAGATTTAAAAATGTTTTCGGGTAATTTCCGTGTCAACGGTTGGTCATTGTGGGATATTATTTTTTGTAAATTTCACAAGTAATTCTTTCTAGGAATATTCATAATATTTTAGTAGCAATGGTAACAGAAAATTTTGCAAAGTTAATGTCTCTCTCAAAGATTTCTTAAACAATATTTGTATTAACATTAAAAGGCTTTTTTGAAATTTATCCAATCTTGGTTAAACGGCGTATTCTGGAGTTTTTACATTTCAATATTTCATTTCCAAGATTACTTTTTACATATGAACTAGCCGCTTTATCTTTTTACAATATACTTGAATATTTTCTTTCATACTTCAACCATATGATATTTGTAGCCGATTTCTTTGACATCAATATTCATAAGTACGATCCCATCAGAATTTGCAATTTTAGAGATACTTTATTATCCGACACTCTGCCAGTTCGTGTTGTCGTTCCACAAATGATATTAAATGACTAAAAAGGACATTTTATCCTAACGCGTCGAAATGAATTATATTTATCGTTAATGTTAAAGCTGCTAAAGTCCGGAGCACAATACGTGCTGTTATATAACAATATTCAATAGAAATTGTATATTATTGTGATATATATATGATTTATTTTTATAAAATACGCTGACCTACTCGTACTGGTTTTACGAGAGATTACCTCAAGTACATAATTTGAGATGTTAACGTGCATTTGTTTTCAATTTGTAAAATATTAGGAAGTAAGAGAGCATGTAAACAACTTTGGGAATGATTATTTAAGTCATTAAAGTATGTCATATTTAAACCAGTTATTCATACACACACACATAGTATAAAAACTAGTCTTGAACTGTACTATATTACATATGCATCTACCTATTTATACCAGAAAATCTAATTTTATTCGAAATGACTTGCATTGAATTGAAATAATTTACAAACAATACAATAACGAAATATGTACGTGTTGTCTTCTGTAGTTATGGTTAATTTTCCGACTATTCGAAATGGTTCTGCAAAGTATTTTCATATAAAATCAAAATCGAGATATTAAGAATGTATATATATATATATATATATTAGTAGAATTGAAGTTCAATGCACACAATTCATTTGGCATGTAATACCTAATTGAAAGCTTAAAAGTGTAACACGTTAGAATTTACTGATCTTGAACCGCTACAGCATTTCCCAAAGTTGTACCTTCATATCAGAATTTAATCCCTCTGTACCTATTGAACTAAGTATGTTTTGTAATTTTTGTATGTACAATGTTCGTGACTTTGATATATTATTATCATCTCATTTTCAAATGTGATTAAATCACAATATGAAATAGCATATAGTAGTTTTTATTAATTTCTTACTCATATAACAATAAATATATACATGTAGTGTCGGTACGTTGTATAGAATCGCAATAAATTAGGGCACTCAAAATGGCTTAAAGGTATAGTATGATAAAAGGTGTATGTGACGTTAACATCTAGACCTTACTTCATTCAATCGTTGTTTAAATTTCTCTGTTTAAAGTTTTCATGTGACCGTGGCCTGCATTATCACAGTGTACCCCACACTTTACTTAATCATCCTAATTTTCGTTTGTTCTATTTTTAAGAAAGTTAGTAGAATGAAAGTGGACGAGTGTATTCTATTTGATGTTTTAGTTTAGCCAGCAAATTGTATACTTTCGTGGTTACAGCAATACGATAACTATGACATGCGTAAAAGATATCTTACAAACATATGATGTCCTGGTACTTCAATAAGCACCGAAAGCTACTATAAATATATTATATAACAAGGCTAACGAAAAAGAAATTTGGTTAATAAATGATATAATCTGGCAGATCTCTTACCATTTATGATTGCCTGAAGATTTTTCTAACTACATCAACGTAATTAACAACTGAACAGGTCCCTAGTATTGTAAGATTCATCGAACAATAAGGTGCGTCAAAATATTGAGATATGCGGGGCAGGGAAGTGTTACAAATTGCATGGCATATTCAAGATTTGTATACGCCATAAATCACAACTAGTTATAGAACGTCGAGAAAGTGTCACTAAAATGGACTATTTTAAATTTTTCTGTTTATTCCTTTTTTTTTAACTTTTCTTGCTTTCTTGGACATAAATACGTTTATGAATGACTACTTAATATTAAGATCACGCTTTTCGAAGATCTACAATTCGGTATCCTTCTCGTTTGTTAAGGGTCCAGGAGATATGTAAACTAGGATCTAGTGGTTAAAACGTCGATGTATATTATAGAGATTTAAACTACAGTAATTTTTTTTTTGAAGCCAATAATGTTTTCACTAAGACCTAAGTAGATAATTAAAATTTTTTATAGCTAAGTTTAAAAACTTTTATTTAAACGACGAAAATACGAGTGTATATCGTACGCCGCTTGGTAAAAATTCTTTGAACTTTTCGAAGATTTGAAAAAATTAGATATTCAAACCAAAATCACTTTTATTTACATGTCACAGTTTACATTATAATTAACTTGTATAATTAATTGACAAATGATAAAAAGAAAAAAACAGGTTTAAAACGAACTATTCTAAAACTAACCATTAATGAACAACATTATTTATAACATTCCAATATTTTGTACTCTTTAAAATGTGATAAATTACAAAACATGTGACACCGCTGAAAATAATCTCACAATATTTACTATGTAAATTATAATTAAAACATTACAAAATCCATTTATAATTAAAATAATATTAGCAAAGTACGCTAATTACAATACATAACCTATATAAAAAATTTATTGCTCTCGGAAGCAAGTTGAATTCGGCGATTCTAACAACAAAATTGTAGTATCTAAAAATTGGTCTAAAACTTTGCGATACTTCTGTACAAAATACTTCAAAAACATATCCCATGTTTATATTCGTGTTTAAATTAATAGGAAAATCTTCGTCTTATTAAAAAAAAACCACTATTGTCGTCCTTAATAAATTACGTAACTTTTCAGAGAAGTTATACTTAAGCAACTAAGATGTGTCTCAGTTATTGTTTAATTCACCTAATAACAGATATTTAAGTAAAAATTTATATTAATTATGGCACAATAGCCAAAGCTTAAAAAAATATTTAAAATAATCGAAAAGGGCTTCCGTACCAAATTTGTTATAAAAAAAACATGTCTTAACTCCTTACATATATTAGTGCCAACAAATTTCGCAGATGGCTTCATTGAGCGATAGCATTCGTATAGAAACATGGTTAAAACTTCCTGTTTATGTTACGATACGGGCATGCTTATCTGTAAACAGTAGGGTAATAGATTTTATTAGTAGTAAAATTATTTCTTTAAAAAAAAAACTCCACGCAAAGCCAATTCCTATATTAAGTATAGGAAGACAACGACCTCAAAGCATATTATTGGCGTACACTGTGCTTTTAGCGCGATTTTGGTTTCATTTTAAAACTATAACAGAGATCACGGACAAAGAAACTTAGTTTCAATGCAGAACTCAAGGTCTAGACTGTGTTCGAAATAAGCCATAAAAAATATGGCACAAGCACTTATCGTAAAATTACACTAAAACATATAAGTAGAACGATATTTGGTTATTATTATATTAATCGAAAAAAGGCATCTGCAGTAAAATTATTTTTTAAGGCCAACAATAATGTACGATATTTCGGAATTTAAGTATTATATTTTTTTTTGATATTCACACTCCATTACACATTCGTTGCTTTTTAACCAAAGGTATGGGAGAAGGAAAATTTGCAAAAGTTATATGATAAAGAACAATGGAGTAAACTTTTCCTTTTCGTAAAAACTATTTTTTACTATTAGTTTGGAGTTTCATTACCATTCGTATAAAATTAATTTTCTAGTCATGTTTAGATATTTTAGTGAAGTTCCCTAGGCATAATGTCTACACCAGGTCACAGTCAGTCTTTAATATAAATGCAACTGGCACGCATCCCTAAGTTTACGTCGTTACTATCAAATCCCGACAGTAAAACTATAAATATCATAGTATTTATTAATTAGACTTCGTTAACTTTAAAGCTCCTTTATGAGGATATCGGTGAGGTGACAGATTTCTCAATATTCATAAAAATATTCGCAAGAATACTTTCTGTAATTATATTTCACATTCACACGACGCTTTTTCCGTAAAACGTATTAACACCATCTCCTTCACACAATTAATACTAATTTAAATTTATATGAATATTGAAAAAACAGTCTAAATTAAAAATAATTTACCAAGACAAACAACATTAAATCTACAATTCAAATTTGTTTCATTGGAAATACAAATAAGTACAATTTAAACGCAGTATGTCTAGAAGGGTGTATTAAATTAGAATTAACCTAGTTTTAAGCGTCTTATTCACGGATAGAGGTTGAGCGGCGAGTTCCACTTCAATTTTTGCTGATATATTAGCTAATATTATATACTAAATAGTTCTCAATATCGCCGCTCGAGTCACTCGTGTATACGTCGCCTAAGGTCACGCGGCACTTCGCGAAACACTAACAACAATACATATTGCAAAAATACAAAATCATTTATCACTTAAGTTCAGTATCGGGTTGCCATAAAATTTGGACAATATGCCTCAATATAGCTTTTTCACATTTTCCGCAGTTATTGAATCGATTTCAGACTGTCAATTTCTAGTTTTATAAAATCTAAATAATATATTTAATGTTTACTGAAATGTTTGAACTGAAGAAATAAAGCCAATAAACACAATAAAATATATATATATGGAAGTTACTGATTACATAATAATAGTATACGGGTTTAAAACAATAGTTTCTACTTCGTACTAAACTAAAGAAAAATATTTATTTGATATTAATAATAAAACAAGTAGATTGCCAGAATTCTGATATCGACAATCCCAAAAAAGAAATTCAATACGTTTCCAAAACTGACAACCCTGATATGTAAATACGCACACTAAATGATCCGCGTCCACATGGTTAGGTGGCGCGAAATGCCTCCGGCCGCTTCTCAGCTGCTTAGCACAGAGTCCTCGATGAGAGCTACCTTAGCGACTTCAAAGAATATCGTGTGGGAGTACTTGTTTCGAACTGTGCTGATTGCAGATTTAGGCTTCTTGTGTAGCACTCCGTTTTGGAGGAGCGCGATGGGAAGGATTTCTTTTATTGTGTAGCCTGAATTTATATATTTTTTGATTAATTTTAATAATATTGAGTTTGACGTGAGAACACGCAGCCTTTGCAGGAAGCGGAGAAAGGATATTTAGATATTACAATAAATATGATTAAAATCACAACTTATCTTAAAAATAACTTTTAAAGAGATCATGAGAGAAGATAATATTTCAACACCCATCATGTATGTACACAAAATACAAACACATTTCTTTAGATAATCTTTTCCTTGACAAGTTACAGTCATGATCTTAAGCGTCTTTTAATCTCTTGTTTTTTATAAGCTTGATTTGAAAATCTAGATTGAGCGTCTTTAATTTTGTTTAGAAACAATGAAAATAATAGTGTATTGAGAATATTTATCAATACTTACACTGGTTGTTTTTGAAGCAATGCAAAATGATGTAAAAATGAATTCGTCCTGAATAGATCCCTACCTGTGTAGTGCTGTAGGGTGGGTGTCCAGTGTGAGATGCCTTTCATCCGTAACGCAAGATAGAGCGCGGCGGCCGCCATCTTACTGTCGGACAGCGTCGCCAGCGAATATTCCAGCAGGCACTGTTCCAGCACGAATCGTGCTAGCGTTAATGTCGGCATTGAGACGCGCGCGCACTGCGGATATATTTAATCGACTTTAAAAAAGGGGGATGTTCTGTTCCACAGTACATATTTTTTAGATCTAAACTCATCTAAGGTCTAAACCTACATTATTATTGACAAAAAATCACATTAAATTCGTGATAAATATTATAGCATAAAACATCATAAATGATTATTAAAGGAGGCTTAAATTTAAAACTTCTCATTTTTTCATTATACAAGTTAAAAAGATACTTGGCAAAAAAATAATAATATACAGATGGAACTACTCTCATACTGAAAACTCGTTAAACTGAGTGCTGATACCTGTTATATAATTGTAGTTCTTTCGTCAGATACGTAATGTGTAATAATTGTAACTAACCCGAGCATATCTTCTGAGGAATCTATATGACAGCGGGATGCCAAGGTCGAAGTCTATAGTCTTCAAGATTTTAATCTCCATTTTGATCAGTTGGTTCAATGTGTAGGCCCCGTCACATATGTATAAAAAGTCATCTACCAGTGGTGGGATTCTTTCCTGTAATTATTAAAAATAAAACTACATCATATGTACAGTGTGAAAGATATCTCTGTATAATTTTGCTGATCACACAGACAATTTCAAAGAATTTAATTTAACTTCCATACATAATAAAAAAATATTTTATTACCAATGAAATGCAATCTTATCGAGCAGTTAGTTGCTTTCATTGGTAGATATAGAAAAATTGTCTTCTAGTAGTGCTCGTAGAAACAGTAAAATAGGCAATACAATAAATGTACTAAAGAATATGTTAAACAGGAACCGGAATTTGTGATTTTCTCTAATGGGACGGAAAGTTAATACCTATAATGAAGGTTACCAAAGTGTATAGTAAATTACCATACATTCCTTTAACTCCTCTGTTCATCCTAGCACTAAACTTTTTAACATTAAGTATCAGGTTGCTAACGAATGCTGATATTTTAAACAATATATAATGCGACAATTTTCTCACCACTTCAACTTACATCAAACTTAGAAGCTATAAAAAGAGCAGAAGCTCCCAACAGCTGTAGCTCTTCCTTAGTAAGGTGTTCCCTCTCTGGCTGTGTTCGGCTGGAGCGTGTTAAGAACAGGTCCACGAGTTTCACCGCTAGGTATAATGTCTCGTGGTTCAATTCGAAGCTCTCTTGAACCTCGACCATCCAATCCACAAGAAGAGCCCGCATCCACGCTGTTATACCTTTCATACGTAAAAGGTAATCGTCGATCGGGAATAGGGGCTGTTAGGGTATATTTGAATTATAAAAAAAATATATACTAAAATTATGTTTTTATTGAATAGACTGAAGTCATCAAAACACAGTTTCCTGTATTAAAGGAGAAATAATATAATATAAGGCGATTTTAATAATATAAAACTGCAAAATCGTACAATAAGTACATTGAACACGTAACGAAAACGGCTCGTTTGAGTAAAGAGACGACCGAATTCATCTCGTTTCGTTAACATTTAGTGTTTACAATTTTATTACTGCTAGCGTTTTGGTATGAATTTTAAAGTTATTTTTTTATTTCTCCTAATATACCCTAATTTGCGGCAAATACATGATAATATACCTTAATAACATAATTCCGAAAATTATAGGAGTTTTAAAAAATCTCATCATGCATATTGCTAACTAGCCTTTGCCAGCGGCTTCGCTCGCATTCATATCGATTTGTATTCATTTCTAGCAGTATTTTATATTGTCTTTGAAACACTTCAATGAATACGATTTCTTCTATGGATTCCATGTTTATATTTAAATTTATATTATATATACTATATTTTTGGGAAAAATCCCTTGAGTACTTTCGATATTAGACCATATATACAGATAGATAAAAAAAAGGTAAAAAACCTTTTTTATGTTCTATCGCTCCTTTCTAGTCGCCCACAAGAGCTTTTGCATAAAATTAATTGAATATACAGACACGCGACTTCTACTAATTTATTATATGTATAGGAGATATAATTTAAAATACACATTTGTGGGCTTATGCAACAGATGCAGGACCAGCATAAGCTGAACTCTATTCGTTATGATTCATCATATAGATCTAAAAGTCAACTTATATTGGAATTAATATTAAACGAATATGTTCACTTCTTGTCTTCTTACTTAATGTAAATATTTATTCATAATATATAATTATAGGCCATAATATATTGTTGATTTACTTTCAGCCAAAGTACTTGAACTTTTATTTTACACCGTTTTATCGAACGATAATTCAACGCGTTTCTTTAAATGGTTATAATATTTTTTCTAGTTATAAATAAAGCAATCGCTAAATTTTAAGTTAAGCTTACTACGATATAATAGTGTAAAGGCTAAACCGCATTCAAATCGGTTTAGCCGTTTCCGAGATTAGCGCGAACATAGACAAAAATTCTCAAAATCGTTGCTTTGGATTTTACTGTTAAATAATCCCCCAATAGTAGGTATTATCATGTATCGACAATGTATACACAACAACCAGTTACATTTTAACTACATTATAGATGAATGTAGTTTAAAGCTACTACATTTATATAATGTTATAAGTTCCTCATACATTGCCTTCTTTCAAAGGAAATAATAAAACAGATTTCCATAATTTAGATAAGCAAGAACAAACATATTATATTATCTGAAGTCAACTTTAGAAAATATATCAATATAATAACATGATAAATTAACAAAAAAGTGTCAACAACTTTACTAAAGGCAATGTTGCCATACCACTTTTCTTAAAATACAGCAGTATAGACTTACCTCTCTGGTCTTCAAATAATTAAATATGTCCATAGCGTAGTTGGAAACTTGGTAGTGGTCAGTCCAATTCTCTAAATCAAAGTCTACTACTCCTTCAGGCACCCGGTGTGGAATATCCATCTCCTCATCCAAGGATCTGCAGTCCGAGTCATCCAAGTTTACTTTGTCCATTTTCTCACTAATTGTCTTGTACTCTTCTTTTGTTTCATTTGGGCTACTGGTGACAATTTAATTAGTGAAAAAGCCATTTATTTTGAAGTTTATTTTATATTGAATTAGTTTTTGTAGCATCTATGCTAAACCAACATTTTGAAATGTACTTTAATACTGTAAATTACCTAGTAGATGTGGTTTTAGTCTCAGTTTATATATTAAGAAAATAAGTAGTCTATATGCATAAACTGTATTTTTAAGTCATATTTTTATTTTTGCAGTTCGCAGGAATTCAGTGTTAATGTATCATATTTCAAAACAAATCAGTTTGGGTTGTATTGCTGATATGATTACCAACTGATCTGGTGGTTTTCTATGGTTAATTAAACTCATATTTATTTAAAAGTTAATAAACACATTGAATAGTTCAAAGTGATAATATTAATATTTCCAAACAAATATCATGTATTACAGCTACTACTTATTCAATAATAAATTTGGCTAGATTATGTGTTGAAGAAATCAAGAAAGATACATGTGTTGTTTCAAAAATATTTTTAGCCACAAGATAAAAAGATTTTATATGAAAAAAGGAAATGAAAATTAGAAATCACTTACTTATTTTCCAATGCTGTTGTATACAAGGAGGCCTCGGAAACATCACTTCGGGCAGATTTAACAGAACTCTGACTTTGGTTCTGATTTTCTTTATCCAGTGATTTTCTAATGATATTCTTGAGAATACCATTTTGTGCGCGTGTCGCGATTGGCTTAGGAGGATCTTTTGTGAAATGTTTTTGTACACTTTCAATGGCATTTGTAGCTACTTTTTGTAATTGTCTGGCTTTTGAAGTTTTGCCATTGGCTGCTGTGTGTGGTTTGATGCTCTGGAATTTATTTTCTGTTTAATATGGGTGTTAAGATCGTCAATATTATAAAATTAATTAAAAGGGACAAAAAAATGTGCTATTGTTAATTTTGAAACTTAATTGTTAATTAAGACTCATAATGTAATATGAAATAGGGGAGTAGATACTGATATGAATATATTGGTTTTTATATTTAGGGTTTAAATTTAAAATTGAGTGGCAATTAAAAAAACACACAGATGTATTTGTGCAATTTTTGTTAAGTGTATATTAAATTTTCATAAGTTCAGTTTCTAAAAGTAGATAGTGACCTTAAAAATAAATAAAGACATACCAAAGAAACATTTGCATATGTAACATCTGTTTATATTTTACTTTTAAATATGTATTACTACAATTATTTGAATTTATTGTTGCCACTTGGCACATTTTTCAATTAAAAATTGGCTATGAAATATTCAAATATCATCTTGAACTATACATTTGATAAGAAATAAAATAGATGTAATAGGTGTTGGTATGAAAATTGGAGGGAAAGTTCAATGTTCTACAGTATCAACAAATTTTGAAACAATTAATTTGTAAACTTATTTCATCCAGCTTATGGAAGTATTTGAGAAACAATAAAGAAAAATAAAAAGGTACCCTCAAGCAGAAAATGTTAATATAAAAATGAATAACCTTAACAGCTGGGAGCATTTTGCTTTCCACTGTAACTTTCTTCAGTGCCATGCCTTTATCTTTATCATTCGCAGAGGATTTATTGAATGCGTTTGTTATGTCTCCAAAGGCAGCTCTTTTGGCGGTCATGTCTTTTAATGGACTATCAGCTTTTCTCTTATTTGGCGCCTTCAGGCTGTCTTTATAGGATTTCAGAGTAGCTAACTGCTTACTCCTCGTCGTAATACCATGGCTGATGATGCCGTTCATGTTCTCATTGGTGCTGATAGACTTAGATGCCAACCTGGTTGGCGCCATTATATAATTAGGTAACTGAAAACGTCTTGAAATTATCACGTGCACTTTACAAGTGTGAAGCTATATTTGTTATTCGTTCATAATAAAAATAAGATAATAATAAAAATCAATAGATAATCTTATAACGTCTAACGGTCAAAAATGGAGGCAAAACAAATGAAGTTGCAAAACGCTTTAACCATGGCGTGTGGAATACCCCTGTACTTACATTAAATAACAACGGCGATGGCCGTTTAATAGATGCGCTATTTTTTCTTGAATTTACACAGCACTTCAAAAAGTTTAAACCACAAAAACTCAATCTTGATTTTATAGAACGTACATTTACGTTAGTTCAACTCGCAACCGAATAGAGCAATTTCACAAAAACCGTTGCATCACACATCTATTGGCGAATGCATGAACCAATGAGGAAACAATATTACTATTACGTTACTTTTTACAAGATTCAATTTTATAAACTGCAAAAAGGAGTATTTACTTAATAAGGTTAATTTTAATATTTAAAAGGAATTTATTAAAGTAAAACGAAATTTAATTTTTTTATTTAAATTGTCCATAAAAATAAAAATAAATTAAGGTAAGAAATTTAGGACTGAATAATTTAAACTTCATTGGGAATTAAATAAGAACACATTACGTAAGCGCTCAATAGACATAATCTATAAGTTTTGAACTACTTAAATATAGTTTTATTTATTATCAATATTTTTGTAATAATATACGATTTTTGTCTCAATGTGTGACGATATCGTAAATAGGTAGGTAATTTTGTTAGACATCAGTATTATCGGTCAGTGACAGAGTGCTGTCAACAATTGTCATAATCAGCTGTCTAGTGCAATATATATATTTGTTAATTTATATAAAATGTGTTTAGATTTAAAACAGTTTTAATAACATCAACCACTGAGGATGTTTTTATAGACAAAATGTTAGGCGGCATAAGATTAAAAGTGTCATTTACACACGAAAGAAGTTGTTTTGCATACATAAGTCCAAAATACTCTATAAACAAGGAACAAGTAAGTAGACAAATTGAATTTCCTTCCTTCCTGCTTCATATAAGTTTTTTAAACCTTAGTATATAATGATATAAACACAATAAATATTATATGAAGATTTTTTGTGCTATATGCGAGGTTGTGGTTTTATTATAAACGATTTAAATAATTTATGGGTCAAGGTTATTTGATTTAAATATTTCAATTAGCTCATAAAATCCTAATTTTGGTATTTTATGTAAATTAAATGTTTTACAGTCGCAATGTATACAAATATTATATAAAGAGAAACATATATTACTTTGGGCACTATTCAGTAATAATGTTTCTGAAGGTTATGTATCCTGTAATCCTGTACATAGTAAATTGCTTGGTTTGGATGAAGGAGCTGAAGTATTCGTGTCCCCATATGGAGATGTAAAAGTGTTAGATGAGCTTTATATTGATACAGATAGTCCAGATGACCAAGAAATATTGGTAATTATTTGAAATTTTAATATTTAAATATATTTTTAGAATTAATACAAAATTATTTAAACTTGGAATATTTAAAAGTAATGGCATTATTATTAAACTCTTTTTTATTAATAATGTTAGGATTGAAACAATAAATATTATATAATTATATTTTTGATTTTATAGGAACATAATGCAGATGTCTTGCAATTAAGAATTCTAGATCAATTAAGGCTAGTTGTTGCTCACCAAAAGGCAGTAGTCTGGATATCTACCTCCCTTCCAATAGTATTCATGCCAAAACAAACTGGTTTATTAGTAAATCATAGTAGAATTATAGTAAAAGTAGATGCCTTTAACAGTTTTCATAACCGAAGAGATACAATGGACACGCTGCCTCAACCGAAGAAACAGTCTTTTAGTAATATAGGTTTAATCAACCAAGGTATACTCAGGCCATATCTAAACATACCAAAAAAGTTAGTTTTACGAGCATTACCAATAGATAGTGATGGCAAAAAAGGTAAAAATTTAATACATCCATACACAGTCTATATTCATGAAGATTTAATTGTTGACTCTTATAAAGATTGGATAGTTATATTAGCAACAATGCAGAGTATACCTTCAATTTTGACACAAAATGATGAAGAGAAAGAAAGCAATGTTATTGATGGATTGTGTGTAGAAATAGTTCCTGTTGATAATGTTATATTCAGAAGCTTATCCCATGAAGTATACAATAAAAACATTCCATCTGTGTTAATACCAAAGTCTTTAAATGCAATTATTAACATAGAAAATGGAATGAAAATAATATTTACGATAGTTGGTGATACAGTGGAACAGCCTGAACACATTGATATTATAACATATTCAGATAAAGTGCAGTTGGAGACAGATATTATAGAAAAATTTAAGAAATGTGTTGTAGATAACACACATTCTGGGAAAAAATTTTTAATAAATGACAATATGGTGAAACAAAACACACAAATATCAAATGGATTTTTGAGGTTTAAATTAAAGCCAGAAAAATTGAAATATACAATGTTGAATTCAGAATCATTTAGACATTGCTCTGTGGCAGCAAAGTGCTTAACTGATGCTGACTTGGATCTTCCAAAACCTGTGATTTCAAATTTGGAATATGATTATAAAAATTACTGTAGATCTATGAAATCTATACAGACTTTAGTTGAAAAAGTTGTTACCCATATTTATTTCGAAATCCATAGAGAAGCACTTTTTAAAGGTGTATCAGATATTAAAAGTAATATTTTAATTACAGGTAAGTAATACAAATACACTTAAGTTTTCCAAATTGCATATTTATGTAGAATTCCTGATTATAAAATATGGTGTTACTACTTACTATTCAATCTATGTAAAACCTTTGTGTAAGAATGTCTTAAAAAATAAAATGAAAAATGAATAATCCAAAATGTTAAATAAAGTCTGATAAACTCATGAAGAACAGCCGTCTAAGGACCTTAAATTTTTATTTATTTTCGTTATTTAAAAAAAAAAATAAAATAAAAGAGAATATTTTTATGTATATATAATTATATACACCTAGAATGTACTTGCTATAATTTAAAATTGCTTATGGTGTTTGGCTAATAATACTTAATCTTTGCCAGCCTGAAAATTGGAAATAAGCGTCTTGATCAATTAATTTTTAATGGTTATGGTTTTTTAAATAATTAATTATCTACTATTTGGCATGAACTATTTCGTATAAGCCGACATCTCACGATGTCGAGTGTTACGTATCTTTCAACTTTCAATAATCATTTCAGGTCTCAGTGGTAGTGGTAAAACATCTCTTTGTCATATCATTCAAAAGGATTTAACACTGTGGTCTCACATAGTACACTGTCGATCTTTGAAGGGTCGAAAAGACATCACCGAAGTGTTAAGTAAAGCCATACTAACATGTCAAGAACACAGTCCAGCGGTGTTGATTTGTGATGATATTGATGCATTAGTACCTCCAAATATGGAGGGCGCTTCGCCACAGGACATTGCATTTTATCAGAGGTGAATATCTATAAGGTGCCTTGAAAGGACGATGTTTTAAAATAAACGTGGTAATATTTTAAAAATAATGTTAAATTTAGATAAATATACCTTCCAAGAGGGATATATTGTAATGTTTTTTAATAATACAAACTGAGTACTAACTTTGGAGATTTTCTCGCCCTGTTAAAATAATCTACTGAAGGAAATTGTTTTCATTATATGAAGTTAATCGGATTAATAGGTATTACCAAGTGTACTTATAAGTATGATTTTTAAAATGAGTATACCCTGGGCGATCATACTTGAAAATGATGAGGGTAGAGACACCTAGAGAGCAATGGGTCGAAACAAGTGACGGGCTGTAATTGCTCCCTACAGGAAAGGAAAGAAGCTTTTTGTAGGGGTTCATCTGGCATAATTCTGTCGTGCTTTTCTCAGGTTAGCAGTGCTAATTAAGCAAATGCTGCAGTCTTGCCCAGGATTGTGTGTGCTAATGACGTCATTAAGCATGAACTCACTACACCCCGTGCTGAGGGAGTTTGGCGGGAAACCGCTTTTCACCAGTCACTTTGATATGCCTGATCTTGATCAGGTTCGGTAAAAGTCTGAACATTGCTTTATTTTAGGTTTTCCTAGAAAACGTTAAGATTTATTGAAATGAGTTGGCAAATGTTAAGTTTTATAAAGGAGACTACTTATCAGATTTAAGAATTAGTATTTAGTGCAGGCTATGTAGATAAAAAGTCCGAAATGAATTATGACTGTAAAATGTTTTTCACTACTATTTAAACATTAGACTCTGCCGGAAAATTTTAGGATTTAACATAATTTAAAGTTTTAAACTTATTCTACATGTACTAATATATAGTAATTTTAATGTTTCTCTAATGTTATTTTGATATTAGGAGGAGAGAGCGGAGTTTTTCAAACACTTGCTAAACAGCAAAGTGCGCGATTCGTTTGTGATTGAAGATGATGACGTTATCAAGATGGCAATGGATACGGCCGGCTCCAACGTACGGGACATCGTCGACTATTTAAATAGGAAAATATTTAAAGCTGTCAGAAAGAATAGTTAGTTACTACTCAATTATGTTTTTTTTTTTACAAAAAGAAAAGCAAGTTAGAATGGTTACAGTTTTAAATCCCATAAAGACCAGAATTTTCTGAACGGTTAATTAAAGTATACAATATGTGATAATAAAAGCCTGTTATTAATGTAAAAAATATGTGCTTTTGACTAAATACACTTGAATAAGTCAAAAACCAAAATTTAAAATTTGCTTGTTTATTTTTTCTAGCCGAGCACTGAAATGGCTGAAACTATTTTGATGCAATTGTCACGGAAAAATAGTTGTTATATAAGATGTATGTTTGTCAAATACATCAGTCTCAAGAGCGAGCATTGAAATATATTTTAAACATTTAATTTTTAGATTCGTGTCCAAATAATACAAAACCTCGTCTTATCGAAGATATGAAATTAGAATGCGAAAAATCTAAAGATTTCGACATCTGGGGGCCCGTGGGCGGTATGGAGGAAGTTAAACAACAGTTAACAGAATGTATTTTTTGGCCTGTTATGTATCCGGTGCTATTTCCATCACGACGTTGCGGTGTGATGCTGTATGGGCCACCTGGTACTGGAAAGTCACACCTGGGCTCGTGTCTAGCGCGGGCGGGAAACATGCGTCTCCTAACAGTCAAGGGTCCCGAATTACTCTCCAAGTACATAGGTCAGAGTGAGAAAGCAGTTAGAGATATATTTGACAAGTGAGTACGCAAAAGAACAATGTTTTCTTGGTGTTATAAATCTTATACAGACGCAATGCTCGAAGGCCTTATGTAGCCTTAAACCGCCAGTCGCTAGGTTCACATTAGTCTCTAAACTCATCAAAATCGATTTATAGATTTTCAGGGAACAAACATGCTTGCGTATTATTACAGTAGTCGGATCTGTCATATGGGAGTAGCAAGGTGTATTTATCGTTAGACCAATGGGTGAAGCAAATTAAAGTTTAAAAAAATCTTAAACAGAATTCTACTTATTGAATATATATTTTCTTATAAATTATATATTTTTAGGGCTGATCTTCAACGTCCTTGTATTCTGTTCTTCGATGAATTTGACAGTCTCGCGCCCAAGTAAGTTTTATTGTAAGTACATTGTTGTTAAGACACCTAATTAATTCTTGCTATAATGACTTTCTGTAACACACTTCCCAAAATTAGAGTACGAGTGTACGTATCTAGTAATATAATAGACCAGTTAAATATTTTTAATTCGAAAATTAGATTGCCCTAAAAGATTTTTTAATAAACATTTCATTGATATATGTAACGAAAACTGTGATTTCCTAAAATATGCATAAGAACTACTCCTTATATCAACTTGGACTTACGTCCAAGTTGATATATGTAGTAAGTTACAGTCGAATTACACACAAACATGTTAACACTTCTATTTTTGGTTAAAAAGAGATTAAGCTCATGAAGTGCTTTGTCAATTGATATAGAAAAAATTGTGGCTAAAACCGTGACATCGCGTATTGTAAACTGTTTCATAGACGTGGTCACGATTCCACTGGGGTTACGGATCGTGTCGTCAACCAGTTGCTAGCGAGGCTCGATGGTGCAGAAGGTGGTGCCAAAGGTCCTGTTATAGTGGCCACATCGCGGCCGGACCTCGTAGACCCCGCATTGCTCAGAGCTGGCCGAATCGAAAGACATATTTACTGCGCTCTACCAGACTTAGTGAGTACTACTAATTTAACAATGTACCAGGAACTTTATTGTTTTAATAATACATTAATCAAGATTTTTTTAGGCATGACATGTCTGCAGGCAGATCATCCTCTATCTTAGCTTACCTTGCATGATTAGTTGAAGAAACTCGTATGTCCTAGCGTTTCTCATAACGTGAGCAAAATATTACTCATGGACATATGTTCCAGTCAGGCACATTATATAAATTATTACAGTGGTCTATTAGTATGTCTTTTTTAAATTGTGCTTCTGTTATGTGTAGCAGATATACTTTCATATGAATTGAGAAAAAACTTACTTTGTTATTACGAACAGGCTCAAATTATATTTATATGTATAGATGATATGCTTTTCAGCGCGCTCGTTATGAAGTCCTAAAGACATTGTCACAGAACGTGACGATAGATAACACAGTGGATCTTCAGACTATAGCTGAACAGACAGAGGGTTACTCACCAGCTGATTTGAAATCGTTGTTGATCACTGCGCAACTTGGGAGGTTGGAGACGCAACTGGTAAACGTTGTAGTAACTAACTCATCTCTATTCTTTAGTCTAATAGCCTAAGTACCACATAAAATTTCATTACTACTTAGTAGTGACGATATTTTCACAAATTGTGACATTAATTATTCTTATCTTGGATAATACTACAAAACACAGATCATGGGATTTGGAGTCTACAGGACAAAATATGTAATGAATATAAAAACATAATATGTATTATTTGGTAGAAAAAGCGTCGTAAATATAATAACGAATAAGATATTTTTACGATGTTCTCAGTTACTAGTTGGGAAAAGTAATATGTGTAAATGTAATTTTTATGTTATTATTCTACTTAGGTGAGCCGGGACAGTGGGCAAGTCGAAAGTGTGGTGGTTTCTACCGAGGATATAGCCAACGCATTGCAGGAAACGAAACCCTCCCTATCTATGGAACAGAGAAACTTCTATGATATGATGTGAGTTTATAAATGTGTTTTGCATGAATTAAGAACAGTTATTTTACTAATATTTAAAGTGTCACATGCAAAAAGAGATGACGATTCCTTCAAATACTATAAATTCAAATGATGATTACATTTTTGATATGTTTTCCCAAATAATAGAATACGAAATATCATAAACTATGTGCTTCTTCAGTATTTCTAATGTGTTAACTAAACTTTATTACAAATGATAGTTTTGGCATCCAGAAATAACATATATACTTAAAATGTTGACTTGGAAAACTAGGCTTGTAATATAATTGTAAATAATGTTACTTCTTTTCAGATATAAAAGGTTTAGAGGAGAGCAACTGTCCCCGGAACAAAGATTAATTTCACAACAAACGTTGAAACAGAGAGTCACACTCGCTTAAGCTTTTATATTTGAGTTAGATAAAATTTAGCTATAGTTTAATTTCAATTTGTTTGTTGTTAAGCTAATTTTTACGGAGTATGGGTTATATCAACATTGGTGCAGGTTTACGCCACTGAATAGGTTTTGTGTGTATTTCGCTGTTAGTACGGTGGAGGACCAAAAAATTGCTTAGTGCGAGTTCAATAAATTGCTCAATACTTGAATAACAATTTAAAATCGATTTTACAAGCGTTGAATTGCATAAAAAGTATGCTTATTCAAAGAGATATGAAGTGTCAACGGAAATAAACAATATACAGTAGTGTACTTAAACAAAAGAAAAACAGTGTGAAAATTCCAAATTAACCAATCAGAGAGCTTAAAAATGATGTTGTCGATTTACTGAAATTGTATTACAATATTATATTTAAGCTTTTAATGCAAAAATATTGAAAGATTCAAGTATGACATGAATTAACTTAAAAGCTTCTTTAGATATATTATGTGTTGCATATGTGTTGTTTATGCGATGTATGTAGACCTAAAAATTATATATTTTGTTGCTATTTTTATAATAAATATTTTATTTTAACTGTTATAGAAATATATTGGTATTGGATGACTTATTTTGTTTTATTTTTACCACGAAATTCCAGAATTAAGAGCTAATCGTATAGGGTGAATTACGAACTACCATTTATAGACGACTAGGTTGTTAAGTGGAGTAATGCGCGTTTTACTTAATTAAGTTTTTATTAATTTTTATCAAGTACACTAGTCAAAAATATTGGTCGGTCCAAGAACTATCTATTATGAAAACCAAAGTCATGAGACATGAAATGATAATTAATGTTTACAAATCTTTCGATATCGTAAATAGGCACTTCTTAAACAACATGAGCTAATTTAATCTATTCCTCGAACAAGCGTGAAGTTGTATCGTAATTACTCGAGGTAGTAAATTCAGATCTAATTCATTATACAACTCGTTAACAAACCCGTCTTAAGATATTAAATGCTTCAACTCACAAGATTTTAACATGGATCTAATGTTAGTTTAATTTTGTGCACTAGATAAGATTTCGCTGTTTTATAAATACGAAAATGGTTTTCTTAAATACTAGATTATAAAAAGTAAATAATAATATTTAAGTTTTTGTGATATACATATACCTACTTAGTCTGGCCATAAATACTGTTACAATTGAAATTAAACAAAATATTACATTTGAATTAGAAATCCATTATTTTTATATGATTGTTCATTGTTTTCTCATTTTGGCGTCAATACATTGTACAGTAATTTGTGATATTAAAATAGAGTGGAGTGATAAAGAGAACCGAATCGCTGTGATTGCATTACACAGTAGGTATGGAATCAAATCCAATTTTTAAAACTCTCAATACCAAGCGTATTGAGAGTTTTAAAAATTGGTATTAGTAAAATGTTTGTGTACCAAGCTATTAATAGGTACCATGAGACCTCCTCTGTTTGTACGAAAAAGCTGGTCAAAGCAGTAAGGAAAATAATTCGAAGAAATCCTGTCTGAAAGCAAAAGAAAGGGAAATGAAGACAGGATTTAGAACCATGTCGCGTATTTTAAAAGATGACTTAGGACTTGCAGCCTATAAAAGATCTACTGGTCATTTCTTAACTGATAATTTAAAAAAGAATAGGATGGTAAAACCGAAACAACTACTGAAGCGGTACGCAATGGGAGATCACAGAAAAATCTTGTTTATAGATGAGAATTTTTTAGAATTGAGAAATATTTGAACAAAAAAAATAATTATGCTCAAAGCTGCAAAGTTCAACGTGTGCACTATCCGACTTCAGTGATGGTATGGTGGGCTATTAGCTATGAAGGAGTGACCGAGTCATATGTTTGTAAAAAAGTATCAAAACATCGGCACCAATGTATCCAGAAACCATTCTTGAAGAAGTAATGAAGCCACTTAATAACATCATTTTCAATAACCAAGAATGGTCCTTCCAGCAAGACTCGGCGCCGGGTCATAAAGTTTAGTGTCCACAGAATTGGTCGGACTCGAACGTTTCGGACTACATCAGAGTTGAAGAGTGGCCGTATTTTAGTTCCGGTTTTAATCCGCTGTATTATGATTTATGGTCAATTTTAGAGAGTACAACATCGAAGACTAAAACAATCCGTACGACTGGCGGTGAAGAATTTTTCCATGGAAAGAGTGCGTGCTTCTATTTATAACTATCCTCAACGTTTAAAGGACTGTATTGAAGCCAATAGAGACCACTTCGAATATGCTTTTTATATTTTAAATTGTTTGATATTTATGTTTTAAACTAACAGATTGCAAAAGTAATAAATATTATTTGCAATAACAAAAAGTGTTCTCACTTTATATTTATGGCAAGACTAGGTATATGAATTGAAAATGTTAAGTAAGGTAATAAAATCTCGTGGCTTAATCTATAGTTTATTATATTATTGATACACTATCGATCAATGTTATATTTATGTATAGACATTTTGTAAGAATGGAAAATTATATAAAAGATTAAGTTATACTTTCGACGAAAATGCAACAATCTGCTGTATAAAATATCTACGCATTCAAATTATTCAGGGTGGTCTCTTGAATCCAGGCAAAATCCATGGTTTACATATAGTTATGTGTCATTTTATTGCTTTAGAAATAATAGAGTGCATTTTCTATTCACAGTGCATTCAAATTTGTGTTCATTATAATAATGCGCCATATCTAGTTTAGTTGGGTCTATGTTCCGCGCCTCGCGTGCATGGTCTCGAAATCGCTACATCTAAATTATTATGCAAGTTCTGAACTAATCTTAATCAGACGAGTACAAAGTTTTTCAATAAAACATCATTATCGCTCTGAAATAATTATTACTTTCTACGTTTAAGTTAGCGAAGATAAATATATCTCATTAAGTAAATAAACCTTCGTTGTCGTTGGCGCGAAAAATCAAGCCTTGCTTATATTATATTTATTTACTTTGCTATAGTGCTTTGAGCTATTCTAATTACAATTGATGTCTTACAATAGCACTACAGATTAAGTATTTCTGTTAAGTTCATGGTAGTGATATACCTACCTAATCGCTAATGACATAAGTTTCGCACGATCTAATAATAATTATTGACAAACTTCGCGCTCACAGGAGATCGAGTGACGATACCATCTACCTAATCGACATTTCAGTTGTTGACATTTTATCTTAATTATTTTTGGCAAAATAATATCACGGTATTCATTCTACATAGTAGTTTCGGTTACATATATTTCGTTAAATATTATTAGAAATGTGTCGTTCATCGAATTTTTTTCGGATCTATCAAGTACGAAAATACTATAACATATTTTTGCCAAAAAAGTTACTTGTTAGTATATATGCATATTGTATAAAATGCTATTATTTTATTAATAGCTAATATTTTATAAACTTGGTTAAAGATTTCTTAGGTACGTATAAAAAAATGTACAAAATTGTATTTAGTTTATGATCTACGTTATCTTTATTATAAAGCGTTTATTAGCAGATTTATTGTAATATAAAAGTTTGTGGAATGATTTTTTTGCTCCGTAATAAAAGTTATTAGATACTCTCTTATATAATTCATTATTATGTTAGGTAAAAGCAATACTAACTTAAGTAAATACAGAGTATACAATATAATGAATATGAAATAATCAATATCAACTTTTTTCATTTTTCATAATTTTTTGTTGCCAAGACTTGTTATATATTCCTTGGCTAATACATAATAACACTAAAAGAAAAACAACAAAGTTGACTGTCATCAAGTGTTGAAAAGCAGGAAACATTCTGACTTCATTTTTCTTTCAATCGAAAATAAGAGATTTTTTTAGTTCTAACACTCAAAACTTGGCAACCGCGTTACGAAAACGTAGTAATAATGAGCTATATTCAAGTAGCTATTTGAATTTTTATCTTTTCTACTTATTTAAATGGTAATTGAATGGAAGTTTTCGTGAACTTGGATTTAGCTAGTCTAGCTTTACTTTTGACTTTTATCATCAACATGATTCAAAACATTGTAGATAAGAAAATGAGAAAAATTTAAGCGTATTTAGTATAATGATATGATATATCCAAATTATGACTAGACATAAGCTGGTCCCATTTCCTTATACATTCATATTAATTAATCTTTCACTCAACACACTTAAATAGTCTTTCTTTATCTATAATATTCTGTTGTTGTCCTGTCAATCAAAAATGTATACATAAATTCATTTAATTATATTTAAATGAAAAGGGAGAATTGAGTGTGAAGGTGAAATTAGGCGCCTTGTGTCCAAAGAAAGCGGTTTTTATTTGACTTAAAGTAATTATTGTATTTTTGTGAAAGAGTTTGTTAGCGGACCATTCACGATCGAGGACACGAGCGCTTCGCTACAGGGACGGAATAAATTGCCAATTTCTATTTTTATTTACGTTTATTCATAACCATTTAGCTAAAGTAACATTTCCAATTTGTAACAGCTATCAGATATCTGTGAATTTAATTTATAAACGACAGTTTTAATTTTATTTTAATCTGTTATACTCATAAATTCCGAAGGAAAATATATATTTTATCTCAAACATTGACTAATATTATACTTCCAACGGTTGTGTAATGGGCAATATTTTGGTATTAGCTTGAAACTAGCTAATATTTATACCAATTAGATGTTTGAACCACATAACCTAGTTCAGATATTTTGGAATCCAAAACTTTTGTTCTCAAATGCTGGAAAATTAATGACAGTCTACTATTAATATCTGAAACACCAAAAAGATTATGATTTTTTTAAATGAATAAATCTGTAATAGGTACATCAATAATACTAATTGAAGATTAGTATTTTATATTCATAATAAGTTAGCTATAGGTACTTATAAATTTCCGGAATTGAGTATATGTTTTAATATGTTTGAAAGAAAACTGATTACTAAGAAAATATTTAAAATGGATACCAAATCCGTCACCTTACGGTGAAGTATTCTTGTTTTCTTCCAGTTTTCTCATCTTTTCTTCCCGTTTTCTTTCGTTTGGCGTCCTAATTAGCTCATTCATCGCCGACCGCCCTCACTTCACGTAATAAACTACGTTTTTATTCTCCATTATTTTGTGATGTACTTAATGAATAGTGTCTATCAATCGTCATAACCTAAAAAAAATACCGCAATGCGAGTGCTTATTTAACTAAGTATTTTAATCTAAATTTAAACATGTAAGGACTATTGTAAGTATCGATAAATTTAACGGACAATCTAATTGAAACAAAGTATTTTTAAAGAGAGTAAAGGAATTTTAAGTAGCTAAATATAAATGGAGTTCTTCAAGAAATGTAAAGTTAAAACAAAACATGTATATTGCTATCTCCCTGCAGCTCCAGACGTGACTGTAAAAGAAAAACGGACGGAAAGTCGCGGAAGCAAGCTCCTTTGATAAGCTGCCATAATGGCGCTGGCTGATAACGTTCCCGCCTTTTTCTCCCGGCAAAACATCGCGCTATTGTCGCCTTAGAATACCAACACAAAGCCAACAATGTGGGTCGTACTCACACTTGAGGGTAATAAATTCTTCATACTTTTATACTCTATGCAGGTTTTATAGCACATTTTCGTATCAACATCTCTTTAAGTAATAAACGACTAAATTAACTTCCCAAACGTTATTAAAATGTTAATGCTAATATTACACGCCGGAGAGCTCTCAATTTGATGTTTTGATAAAATTTTAATTGACACATATTAAGTTTTTCGAGTAAATTACAAAAGAGGGGGAACCTTTTCCTTGTCTCCCTGAACATTAGCGGGTGAGGTGGGAGCGTACGACAAATTTTTGTTTTTCTCTTGCAGACGAGACGGATTGTCGACACGTTCGTGAAACAGAAAGAGACAACAGTACATGCACACATTGCTATTGTTAAAGAGCAAAAATAATAGAGAGAGGTCGTTTATCTCTTTTTATGGCGGGCGCGGTATCTCGGCGACGCTATTATGGAAGACAATTTTGGCGCGAAAGAAAACTGCTTATTACTTCTTATTCTTGAACGCGTTTGTGAACGTTTTATAGTGAAATGGAAGCAGCTAAGAAAGTCGGGAAAATGTTGCATGGTTTTAACTATTGCTTATTATAACTTTTTACTATTTACCTAGAGAAATAGATTTAATTATTTAAAAATCTATCATACATAAAAGACTATAAATCAATGAATCTCCTTAAGTTAAAAATGATTAGACAGTATCGTTTTTAATCAACGTCGAGATAAATTGAATAACGACAGACGTGCCATAGACTAAATAATTTTTCTTCAAGTAGCGCGAAGTAAACGAATTAGAACGTTAAGTATTTGTTTATCGGTATTTAATCTGTGATCGCGGTTAGACAAACAGACTGAGGAAATTATACTCTTTGTTGTGGGGATTAAAGGGGGCGTCACAGTTATTTAGGTTTTATTGTCGAGTATAATTGTGCCTTAACAGATTTTGGAATCTGTTGGTATTATATTCTGTGCGCAGTATAAACAACATCAAATAATATAAGGTTATCTCTTTTATAATTTCTATGAAGAGTGAATTTAGTTTATGTTTTAAAAGCTTACATGTTATCTATCTATTGTATTGTGTTTCTAAAGTTGTAAATATGTGTGTGTGTTGGAGTTGTTACATCTATATCCTTGTCTTAGTAATTCCTTTTCCGTCGTCCTTTTGTGAAAAATTGATGTTCAACGTAGATTAAATGGTGAGAATAATATCCATTATCAAATAAGTATCCATCAAATATTTAGCTTTTTTATAAAAAATTGAGACGACTTTTTGAAATAAATCAATTTATTTATATTGAAATGAATAAAATCGTAGGGATGACTTATAGCCGGATTGAAGCGAAGAATCGATTCAATCGGAATCAAATTTATAAGAAAATATCACTTTTAACGTGACAGATCGCGATGCGACGTGTATGCTTTATGAGTCCGAATCTATTTTGAATAATAGATTAAATGTCAATGTGCTATAAATATTTATGCAATTGACTGGGTATTTATTAACACCTATGTGAATTTGAGTAGGTATAACTGGATACACATTTATATCTCTCATGTTCTTATATATTCCGTTAAAAAAGACAAGCATTTCGTACAGGAATTATGTGGAAGTGAACAATTAGGAATAATGAAATTATAATGCATTAGTCAATCTATGATTAGAATAGAACATACATATACTCCACAGTGGTTTACGTTTTATCTAAAATGGACTTTCAAGCTAGTCAGCTAATTGAGTTTCCGTAGGTTATAGCTGGCTACGTGATACAGCAAAATTCTGCCTCAGTCTTCAAGCGAAATTTAATGATGCTGCAGTGCTGAGAAAATGCAATCACCGCTATACCCCGATGCAAATCCCAATTTCTGAGTCAAATGCCTCGCTATTCCTTACGCTAATAAAACATGCAACGATGCTGTCTCGCTCACTGATGAACGCGAAATGACGTTATGACAGCGCACGCCGCCATTTAACGCCTATTTGCTTCCAATTTCAAACCGTGCGCTCCCCCGTTCTGGCTACTACCGACAAGATAATGTAGAATAATAGTGTTTTGTTTATTTAACAGTAATAGTTGTCATGGCAATATTGGTAATGAAATAATTCTTAATGTTGAGGTTATATGCGAAAGTAAAGGTGTTAAGCCTTCTCACTTTTGTATTCCTTTGATCATTCACAGAATATAAAGAAAACGTCACCGCGTAGACGACTTCACAAAAGGGGGAATCGAAATAAGGATGTCATATTGTAATAAATGTAGAGCTAAATAAAAATGTTAAGATTAAACAAAAATGTACAAGAGAATCAATCACGATATAAATTGCATTTTTAATGAAGTGTCCCCGTCCTATACCGTTAATGTGGTTGATTTTTTTATGCAATGAATTGCAGATAGAAGGCAGCTCGGTGCTCGCGACGAATACGAATAAAAGTGTTTATCCGGTGTCAAATAAGAGAAGAAAGACTAAATGGTTGAAATGCGTCACATCGTTTGCTGAGATCAAGGTATATATAATTACTTTTTACTATGTAACGAAATAATATACTACTATTTATAGATTTATTTTAGGCTGTATTGCCACGGTTTTTTAATTGCTATCTTTTTTTAATAGATAAAGATTAGAACAGCATTTTCTTCATTATAGTAAATATAAAAACAAACAATATTTTAAGTTGTATCGTTTTTTTAACCATATAGGCTAAAAGCTGTCGATACATCACATGGATTAAAAAATGTGTAATCCTCATATAATTATAGAATTTAATTAGTAGATAGGTAAAATCCTATGGATTTGTTAAAATAATTGTTTAATTGTGTTCCTCGTATTGTGTATTTATTTCTATTAACTTAGCTATTCTGTTCTCTATGATAAAGCCCCCTTCGTAAACTATACGCGAATATCCGTCCCGGCGTTTTGACGCGAAATCGACCGGAAACCCAGGGATATTCTGTTTCGCGCGGCTTTCTACCCGCGACGACAGTTTTCAATATTTTTACATTTATTTACTGCTATTATTAATGTAGCACATTCTTTACCAAGAAATCGCTAGACAACTATACTCAATGCCAAAGTGAACTAAATAAAGAAAAATTGTAAAAGCGACGTTCTGCAGCTTCATGCACTCCAATAATTTCCGTTGATTCATATAAGAACAAAATATAATTAATAATGGAGAATTAACTAATGTAGATTTCATTTTAACTATTATTTAGATTTCAAACAACGAAATGCCGGTACTTTTAATTTAATTGCTTTGTTTTAAAGCTAACCTGATCGAGATAGTTCTTAGCGAAAACTTATAAGGAACCGTACCATTGTGTGGTGTTTTGTCGTTACTTAAAATGTATCTATTGTTTTAATTGTCAACAATATTATAGGTTATTTTTAGTTTTAGTAATTTTAGAAGTAGTGAAGGTACTTTAGTAATCATTTTTAAAGAAATATACTATGTAAAATACGTATATTCTTTAATGCCTTCACCCTATACGAAAGCCCTTTTTATGTAGTATTAGCGAAATGATTTTCATTACGTCACAATGTGGAGTTTGAAAGGCAAGTAGGAAACTGGGTTTATTCAAATAAAGTCTTTCATACCCACCAAACCGTGTTGGTCACTTTGTGAGGCATCACTCGGCGAAGGATGTTTATGTTACTGGATGAGGCTATTATATATAAATAATAAATTTTCTATTCATTCATCAATATAACATTTCTGGACAACAACTGAATGTCTGGAGTCAATTTTTACGTGTCTAGTTTAATTCACCATCTTGTGTTAAAGTGGTGTCTTGATCGCCGCGAGTTATGGATTCAAAAATGACTGAATCGTATTTTGCTGTTTATCCGACGCCAAGTAATTTGGAAAGACTTTCTGAGAAAACAATAATCAATATATAGTTAAAGACATTATGTCTTAAGCTATTTATCTGTAGCTAGTAATCGATCATACAAAGAAAATGAGAAAAAAATTAATACTTACCACTGAATTTAATTTGCATATAATGTGTAGACTGCATACTATATTTTTATATATTCATATAAAACTATCGTGATCAATAATTAGCAATATATGGATAACGTTGTCATCTGACAACGTAAACATTTAAGACATTATTTTCAACTACATAGACTAAATTCTTTTTTGGAATAAGCCTTATTGGAAATATTATCACGATTTTAAAGTTACGCAATCATCAATTATTTATAGAGTTTGACATCACAGATTATATCAATTTTCGTAATGCAGATTAGGTATACGATATTTACTGCTTGTAAAGGTTGAAAAAAATTTTCATCGCATACGATATTTTTGCTGCCAATTGCAGTAGCATGATGAATTTTATAAACGCTGAATAAACTAAAGCTGAGCTATCATTTGATACTGTCACAACAATTGTCTATAATTGTGTATTCATCGGTTTACTATATCCATTGTAGTTTGTGAATGGCGCATATAATCGTGGTTTGTGATGTGATTTTCGCGGTTTTGTGGCTTAATAAGCATAATGACGCTCTTAAAGCCCGCTTCAATAGTCTCGTTTCGAAACGTGGTTGTAATTCAACGTTAGTATTGATTTAAATGTTAGACATTAAAAAGACTTTTATTACTCATCAAATTTTCTTGGGAAGTGTTCTTATTCGTTACAATATCAAATTGTTTTACATGTTTAAGAGCAGCTAAGGCGCCAAAGACAGTATTATAGGTTAAGTGATAAATTTCAATGAACTTGAACTTTTCATAGTCTTATTGCGTCAGGAAGAACCAAAATGAATGTAAAAAGGCTCATTCGTATGTTAAAATGAACTTTATTTATACGTACAAAACGAATGTAGTAACGATCAGCTTTTAATATTCGTATTACAATTAAAAGAATGATGATTGCATGACTGAACTTTGTAAGTGTAAGTAATTCGGGAGAAAAAACCTAAAGTACCCATTTTATTTAACTTATATAGATAATGGTGTGTTAAATCTTAGACGTATTAATAACAAAAAATCTGTTAAAGCAAAAGTTTTAATAATATTTGACCGAGGTTTATAGTTCGTTTGTTGTCAATCGTACATGGTTGAGAATTAGGTCGGTTGGTTTCTTGGGTGTTAATGATTACTCTTGAATTTCCTTTCTCTTTATATCTTTGTCCCTAAATCTGTAGAAGTATGCGCTACTTTTATACGAACATGTTATCCGATTACGACGCCAGCTTATAAGCTCTTTGAGGCTTTGTTGCAACCGTATTGTGTTCGAATCATTCGCAAACTGTATTGATTTTATATTAAGCACGTTTTAAAAGATCGTTAAAGATCTCAGTTTGTTTGAGCTTTGAATTGAGATTGTGACTCACATTTGCTTCTCTTACATTGATTTAATACCTTTAACATAAAAGTACTAGATACATTTGTTAATAACCAAAAACAAAGAAAACAGTAAAACACACTAAAACAATTCTAGTAAGTGAAAGACACATTTAGTATATTATTAGTTACCTAAAATAATCACAGGTGTCATGTACATTTCAACCATATTTTTTCGAATTAAAGTAATCAAATTGACTTTAAGCGGAATGGCTCCAAAGATAAGTCAACAAACAGAATCTATAATCAGTAAGTAAGTCACGCCCACAACTCATAAAGCCGTCCTTTATCGAATTACAACGTTTTGCGCCCCGCTATTATGCGAAGAATTGTTACAAACGAAGCATTGTTAACTACACTAGCTACCATTGTCTGTTGTTATCACCCTACCTCGGTTTTTGCTTGCACTCTTCCGTTTTGCAAAGATTATTAATATAGATATGGCAAATTATATATTATACTTTAACATTTTCAAACAAGAAACATGCAAAAATAGTTTCTTAATCAAAAAGGAACTACTTCTCTGAACCATTAATTCACTAATATACCTTATAAAACATAAAAAATATGTATTTATTAGTAAATAGGGCTTATGCCATGAATAAAGTGGTTCAAATAATGATAACTTAATCAACTTCTCTTACATATTTTCAGTGATTCCTTAAATAAATAAAAAAACAGAGGGGATAATATTATCATTCATGTATTAGTCATAATATTTTTTATGGATTTGCCTCTTAGAGGTTCATGGACATTGAGTAAAAAACTTTGAAAGCTTAAATCTGTCATCACGCTATCAATATACCTCGCGCCCTTACAAAACCTTATCGTGACATTTGTACAGTTTTTATTTTGTACAAGTTGATAAATAACCAATTTAGTCTTTTTATTAAACTCATAAGGTCGAGTTTTGTATTGATTTTGTTTGTGAAGAAAATATAATGTCTTTTATGGCGGGGTCGGGCGGAAATAAGCTTCTTTGTGACACTATCGTATTGGATCGTGGAAGGTTTCCTTTCAACAGATTATTGTTGTTCAAATAAAACCTATTTGTAGTTTTAGACCTTAGCTGGAGTTTAAGTAAAATATGCAAACTTTGCAACTATCAGAATCAGATATTTTGAACTCTAGTTTACTTGAATTACAGACTAAATTTAGGTTATTTATACATTTATCAAAACTCATATTTACTCTACTATTAAATAATAGAAGTTCAGTAATATCTCTTAAATGTGAAATACAGGATATTTTTCTTTATGTTTCGTGTTATATAGGTACCGATACTTTTAACGTTGTGTTGTAATATTGTAATAGTGGAAAAGCGGGATTGCTCCATGTTTCCATGAAAATTTGATTAAATAAGGTAATAGTATAGATTATAAAAGATAAAGATGGTATGTTTCTAAACTATGTTGTACTGCATTCCTTCCTAGGAATTTTATTAACCGAAAAAAGGCAAACAATGTTTGTCGTTGATTGTCATTACAGAAAAATAATATTAAGGTACTAGATAGTTTTGAAACACTGCTTTTGTTTTTGACTACATCCTACGAAATACCTATGTGCATTAAAACTTTATATTGATAAGACATTTAAGAGCTGATATTGAATATTTTTTCCGATATGAAGCTAATAGCTGTATATTAAAAAATGATTAATGATTTTCGAAGGGCTGCTAACAAATAGTTGCAACAATGTACTGCGTAGGTGTCATGGCGGCACGGAGGTTGACATAATGACAATTTTTCGTATACACTGCTGTGAATGCGAGATGTGGCATAAACGCCGCGTCGACCAAATTTGACGCCTTTGTGCGAGACGCGGGCGTGAGCCGAATACGATATCGCCGGCTTATTATGGACTTTGATGGCAAGCGATGGATACAACTGTGAATATTTGAAAGGTTTTATTGATTGTCAAAGAATATATAAAGGGTTTGTTTTAGTTGTTATGAAAAATCGAACGTATTTAATACTAGATCATAATAACCTGAAGTAACCTTACTTGCTTAAAAAAGTATTTAAGTCAATCGGGTCATACACTGTTGAGATGGTTCACCTGAGTGGTTATTAAATTTTTTATATCCTATCCTGTGCAACTCACTTTTAAACACAAGTGACTAGAAAGAAAAATATTCAGTGCAATAGACGTTGAAATGGTTGCCGCATGACTCTTTCTAGGCTACGTGAAAATTATTTTTTTCAAACCGAACATTATTAGAAGAGGTTTTATTTGGGAATAGTAGATTGTGTGAAAGAATCTTTGCATTATATCTTTTTCCAAAATGAACTATTTAAAGTCTTGTATTTGTCGATTTGAGGTGGTCTCTGGTTTCTCTTAATGGCTTCTGGTGGGTAGATGAGTTTAAATCCAAATGATAGAATCCAACATCGGTTCATAATCTCGGCCGAGTTACGGAAGCGGACAATGAACGGGAGGAAAATTACAGGCGATCGAGCCGAGAAATTGTACGATACGTATGTCTTCACGGATTTACATGAAATTGCACTCCTCAATCCTGAATACGATAACCGATAATCGCGACTCTGTCCTCTTAGTATGTATTAAATGAATAATGAGGCATATAAACCAGTAATATATGAATAACAATAATTTAGAGTAATTGTAACATAAGAATCCGAATGTTTTTTTTTTATTTTTGTGTGATTGGCTTTAGTTCAAATATGTACGATTTAATGATATATTCTCCTGAAAACGTGGTCGGAAACAAGAGAACCTGACGGCCTTTCTTGGCTCTTTTCCTCATAGCAGAGCGACTACTTGAACAGTCTGTAAAGTTATATCTTACGTAAGTAACGTTCATAAGGGATCAAGTAGATATTTGATTTTATGGATATTAATTATTATTAGAGTATTGATTTTATTAATTTATTTATTGAGTTGGATCACTGAAGATTCAATAGAATGATTAGTTACTTATCGAAAAATTTACATTAAAGTTTTTTACGGATTAAAATATATTTCTATAATTATAGAATTCATAAACTGTCTTAATTTATTAAAATCTTTCAATATTTAAATAAGTAACCTATCCGTCACTAATAAAGAAATATATAGTATTTCATGACGGAAATCCGTTTTTATTTATTTAAACATATAAAATAATTGTGTTTCTATAACGGTGGATGTAAAATAATTTAAAAATCTGTTCAGTATTATTGCTATAAATTTCAATCTGTCTGTCTGTGACCGCGAGCAAATTTCAATTAGAGCGGGCGCTACGTCCGAAAGGATATCTTTTTATTTTTTACTTTTAATCTAACCGCTTACCGAGATTTGAAATGTCATTATTTTAAGGGGTTCTTTAATCAAAGGACATTAAATTGTTTGTGTTTTTTTAATATTCATCTATATTTATAACGAATAAATACAACTACATGATGTTATCAATATATTAAATATTTTTAATTACTTAAAGTAATAATTTCATTTTGATCACAGTGAATATAGAATAACATAAAAGTATTTATTGAAGTTTGACATGCTTTTGGACGTTAATTTATTGAAATTTAATTTTTATACGTATTACGATTTTGTAACAACTACTATAACGGATAACGTAAATACGACTTTTATAGGTTGTAATTTATTTATAATATTGATTATGTTGTCTCTTTTTATCTCGTATGTTATAATTAATCGTTGTAAGACGTTTCCACAAATTCCTGAGACTAACCTATTTGGTGTACAGTCAAGGAATAATTAAATTGTTATTATGAAATCAAGAGCATATTAATTTTTCATTGGAGCTATAACAAGGCGGGATACATTAAACCTCTTATTTATTAAAGTTTTTTCAATAAAGATCACGAAAATCGCGGAGTTATGATGCACAATAAATGCCGATCGGTTGCCGCCTCCACAATTAGTAGCTAAAGGGTGTTTATTTAGAGGGACCTGTTCATAATACCATGATTTTTGGCCCGTTTGGCTTTTTTCCGAACCATGTAACGTTAACTTAAATTACGTTTTAAATTAATTACATAATTAGGATAGTTCTAAAGAGTTAAAGAGGAACGAAATTAATTTTTTATCATAATTTTTGTGGGCTCGTTAATACGAATACGAAAATAGATATACTTAGATAAGGTTAGTTACACCGTAGCATGTAGCTATTGTCTGATAAGGTTTTTGTTCTAAGTTTACAAGTTGTAGAAGAACGCCTGAAAAAGGATATTTTGTTATATATTATATTATA
>JAOSYY010000009.1:558202-581974 GCA_025727935.1 Hebomoia glaucippe | reverse complement strand
CATCAAAATCGGTCAAGCCGTTTCGGAGGAGTATGGCAACGAAAACTGTGACACGAGAATTTTATATATTAGATAAGATGTCTAAGAGTCCGTTAACCGAGTGTATTATGCCTACTTAAAAAATTTAATTTTAATAAGATGTTTAGATGTTTAATAAAATTGATAAGAAGTGAATAAAAACGTTTTGGCCTCTATTTATTTATTACATATTCTAATATTCTCTACGCGATTCAGTCTAATATAATTAAGAAATATTTGTATCTAAATATGTAAATTTTTTTCTGTTTCTTAAATTTCTACAATTAAGTTACACAATCGTTAAAAATTAATAATTTTACAGAACCAAAATCTGGAAAAATAGTAAATATTCGTTCTCTAAACCAAAAGTCAAGTCAAGCAATTTCAAAACCGTACATTGAAAACTTATAAAATGCAACATATATTTGTATAATCAAAATATATCAAATTACAAAGTCACATGATGTGGTAAAATACATGTTTAATGTTGATAGAATTGCAAATAAAAAACTCGACAATAATATCTATCTTTATCAAAAACGCTCGTCCTAATTCAAATAACAAAAGTATAGGATAAGTTGAACAAACATCCGGCGTCTTGTTTGTAGTTCCACTGCATTGTCGCTCTGTAAGGAATCGACAAGCTTTTTTACGAGGGGAAAAGACAATGCAGATATTGGCTTAAAGCTAGTCACGTTGAATTATTCCTTCTACAGACACTCAGGTGACTTTCAGAGTATTTGGAGTGCATACATATCAAATTCTCTTAGGTTGCCCGCTTTCGGACTGTTTCCGTGGCCCAAGGTAGATTGCATGCTACTGTGAAATTGATGGTTTATTCAGTCTCAGACAGAAGATAGACTACTGTAGTGACACTGAGAGATGTAAATTAACATATTTTCATTACTTCTTCAAACGACCGAAAAGTTTATTTAATTCCATATTTATTTATTTATTCATAGAAATTCCATCTTTACACTTACCAATGCGGACAACTTTTTTAATTACACATTTTAAAAGCAATGCTATCACATACCTAACTGTTATATAGTTTTAAATACTCTTAATGCTTCAAATGTGACATTAGAAGGAGCTTAAAGCTCATTTGATTTGATCATATCAAATTAGAGTAATGTCAATCAAACAAAAGGATACTTATATCCTTACAGTTCCATAGTCAGAAGTGAAAATTAAAAATTTAATTTTTAAGATTTTAGTAGATAAGTACTAGCAGGACCACTCAGATTCAACGGAATTGATTTTATGTAACTTTAACTCTATAGATGTTTATTACTTTATAAATGATGAAATTAAAGTATCGTGAGGTAATTTTAATACCTATAGTTATCACTCAGTAATTGTCACAAAACGTCCGACCCATTGTATCGAGTATTAGCTGGAACATACAGCTCGAAATTATAAAAATTGTTTTAAATTTGTGCAATATATAATCCCATATGTTTTTAGAAAACATCGATTATGTTGATAAATAAACAGACAATTCTATTATTAATGTCTTTGTATAGATATTTATTGTTTGTTATAAGTGAAACTCTTAGCAGTCAAGCGCTCAATAACCGCCGGGCCTAGCATGTTCCATATAGGTATATTTTTAAATATTATCAGGTATTTTGCGAGTATTTACAATGTCAACTTTGTTGTTAAGTTTAATAAATATAGTATCATAATTTATGTAATAAATGTTTTTGTCACTGTAAAAAATGCAGAGATTTTGGTTCGGTAATCTTATATCTACCGGGACGAAAGGAACAAGGGGTTTATCTATGAATTTTTGTCTTAAGATAAACGACAGGTGTGGGTTTTTGTTTCTCTATTTGTCCTCAGATAATAACATCTCTAATTAAATAATAAACGGTTGATATGCTGTTTAAGTAGTCCTTTATAACCCCAATTGGTTTATGTAAACATTGCATTGATGCGAGGACTCCCAGCATGTTTGCTGGTAATTTGTTCTAACTGGTACATTTTATCTTTTTCACCGTATGTATATAGGGTTTTACTGAAGTATTCAACGTTTACACTTTTCTTTAAATCCTGCTGCAGGATTAAACGTTAGCCCGTATAATTTTCAGATTAGCCATAGATGTATAATAAAATCAGATTCACTCTATTATGTTTTATGACAGACATTCATAAACAGGCACGGTGCATATAATAGTCCATAATTCACATGATTTCAGACATACATATTTTCTTTCATTCATAAGTTCATTAACAGATGTCGAATTGCATAGAATTCACGATATCTATACTAGAATTTCTTAATAAATGTCCTTAAAACAGTTGGAATCTTATTCGGAATAAAGTCACGATTCCATAATGAGACAATAAGTTTTCTGAAGCATTCGAGAAACAGATATTATTATGTATTCATTATAGAATTAAAAACCAAGACAACGAATTCGAGCGAATAGGTTTATTTTCTACATAACCATAAGAAATACGATAAAAAGCCAAATTGAACTTCAAACTTCTCATTCCCAAGGTTTGCCCTCGCTTTATTAATGTAACATAAAATTAAAAAAAGAATTGAATGGTTACCTTCGTATAACATAATTATTTCTTAAATATGTAGACTGAAAAATTCTATTCGGGAAAATTTAAAGGTAAACTAATAATAAGTAGATTTATCTTCATTGTTCAATAATAACTATATTATTTGCAACTTTGTTATTTTTTTGTATAAATGACTCAAAACATTACTTTTGAAATATCCATAATAATGACTATGAAACAAGAATATTAAATATCATGAATATTGAAATGCGACTTTGAAACTAGAAATAAATCCTTAGAATTATTTCTGCAAAAATATACGGACACAGATGATATATTTCAGTCATAAGTCTGCCATATTAGTAATAATTATCAAGTACAATTTTTCACCGAACGTAACAAAAAAAATGTAGGTACATATACATATTGTGAAAAATCTTGTGTAATGTGTTGTCGATGTTTTTGATATATTGGTGTATTTAATTTATAAACTTAATATATTTTTTATTACAACTTTATTAGCGTTGATTTGTGCAAATTAATCTGTTTCTTTTAAAAAAATATATCAGATCGTACTTATTACAATAGTGGATAAAGAAAATTGTTTTAAAGGTTATTATTACGTTAGTAGATTATATTGAATTTGTATCTAGGAACCTAGCATAATAAGTAAATATACTTTAATTAATAACATATAATTATAGAAAAAGAATAGATTTAGTTACAAAGTTAGGACTGGCAATTTGTCAATCGTAAAATAGCTATAACTTTATAGTTTGCATTATAATAATAAATTAAAGAGTTACAGTTTTAAAAGGATAAATTTGAGATGGTTTTCCGAGATATTTCTTTAAATTTTATATGACTATAATGCCTCACCTCAGTCTCTTCGCTTCATCTATGAAGGGCCGTTTTTCCATTTCGGTGAGTAACTTCCACTCTGCTCCCAGCCTCTTCGATATTTCTGAGTTGTGCATTTTTGGATTATCCTGTGCCATTTTTCGCCTCTGCCCCCTAGACCAGACCATAAACGCATTCATTGGCCTCTTTATGTGGTCAGTGGGTTGTTTTCCGAGCGACATATTCATTGGAAACTTTTTTAATAACAATTCAAAGTGAACAATTTTCAAACTAATTTATTTCACACAGTCCATAGTAGAATAAAAACAATTTGCATTAAATTTATTTGATTATCGAAATTAAAATTTGTCTTTTAAACGCAGGAAACGTTACCGCGCGTCCGTGAAAAGCTTCTAAAAGCTCAATGCGGCGCTTTTCTTGGTTGTGTCGTGTTTAACGGGCTGATTTCACCGCGCCCCCCCAACCCGCGGTGAACAGCCATTCAGGGGCTGTCGTGGGCGGACGCTGCCCCTTGATTGGCTGAGGTGCTGTCCTTCTCAAACTTGCAACAGGTGACGTGGTTGTTACCATGTTTATTAGTTCGGTTCTTTTTTAAATTGTGATCTCCGTTGAATCGATTTTTAAACTGTTTGCTTAGTAAATAAAGGCGAAATTAAAAACGGTTTCGATTAAGTTAATTATTCGACATTGGAAGCCTAAAATTAGGTATTGTATAACATAACAAAAAAACAATAGCTTATTCATATTTTTTCATATACAAACATATATCTACGTATTCAATTCCTGTAGATATTTTTCATATATTTTGGACTTGAACTACTGTGAGAAATAATATATTAAATTTATTAAAATCTACCTTCTGCCAGCAGCTTCGCTTGCGTTCAATTTAATTTTTACACCTTCGGTTACGTTATTGGACTTCTAGTAAGGATCCCTATTTTTTGAAAATATAATGTAGCCTTCCTCGATAAATGTTCAATCCAACACCGAAGGAATTAATAAAATTGGAGTAGCTGTTCCTGAGATTAGCGCGTTCAAACAAACAGACTCTTCAGCTTTATAATATTAGTATAGATAAATAAAAGGCTATATGAAACCACAGTACAATAAGATAAACATTCTTACGTACCTGTTATTTACTGAATTACATCTTTCACCCACAATTACCCTATATAGTCGAACAAAGTTTTTAGGTATATACCTACTCAAAATCGACTTAAAACTACTAACAAAGGAAGTTTTAAATTAGATTTATATATACATATATATCTTAGACTTGATTATATTGGTAACATAATAAATATCATATTAAGAAAAAGAAAAAGTTACTTAATAACTAATGATTAATGAAACTGTAAAAATATTGTTTTGGTACTTATAATTAAAGTTTGAAGATTTGGTTCTTATTTCCAACTAATCCAAAATTGGTTGACAAAATCTTTACCTCCAGCTAAGCCGAGGTTGAACTGACTTTGTGCGCGCTTATCTCAGAAACGGCTTATTTGAATGCGGTTTTCACTATTGTATTGTAGTAAGTTTCACTTAACATTTAGTGTTTGTTTTATTTCAATCGGCTTGGAAGTAAAAAAGTTATAGCCATTAAAAATATCGCGTTGAATAATCGTTCGAAAAAACGCCATAAAATAACTGTTCAAGTACTTTGGCTAAAAGTTTAGCAACAATATATTATGGTCTGTAAAATTATTTTGAATTAATATTTATATTAAGACAAGAAGTAGCCGCCAGATTCGTTTAGTGTAAATTCCAATGTAAGTTGACTTTAAATCAAGAATCATAATGAATTAAGCTGGTCCTGTATTGGTTGGACAAATCATTAAAAATCTAATGTCAAACAGTCAAGAAATTTATGTAAAAACTGTTGTGGACGATTAGAAAAGAGTAATAGACCACAAAAATGTGTCTGTTATGTTTTTGTCTGTATGTCTGTTCTTACTTTGTTATATTCAAAGCCAATGTCGGGCAAAAGTTATCAGCATATGCTGATATTTTCTCTTAGCTTTCTAAACATAAAAATAATTACAAATCGCGTGTTTCTACATTCAATTAATTTACCCAAAAATAGTATGATAGACAAGTAGAAGTGGTTGGTGGAAAGTCAGCCCTGAGACAAAACATAAGTAGGCATAGGCATCTACACATTTGCGAAATCTCAAATTCGGAAATTGTGTTTACTCTTAGATTTAGCGATATAAACACATGTTAGACAATCAAGACGATTTAATAAAGATTTCGTTATTCAATAAACTGGTATAAATGTATTGTGAGTGTATCAAATGAGAGCAATTAGTACAAAAGAGACTAATAGTCTGCATTGAGCTGAGTTTGCGGTCACACTCCACCAGTCTTATGCAAATGGCCTTCACACAAACCTTGTAGGTATATAGCTGTGGAACCCTTATATGATCTGATACTATTGAGAAATGTAATTTGATTTTTATTCAATTGCACTATTATATATAAATCAAATCTTGGAAGCCAATTTTTAACTTTATATAATAATGTTCTCAAATAGTAAATGTTAACTAAAAATATTTTATTGACAAATCGATATTTTAAAGTAAGTACAAATTCCGACTTTAGTGTTCCGGTTAAAACATTAACAACAATGTAACGTAAAATTTAATAAAATATTACCTAACAATCATTTTATTAAAATATAATTTTGTTTGACGTAATAAATAATACTAAAACTGAACCTAACACCAAATATAATTTTAATCATTTTTCAATACCAGTGTTTTCAATATCTTCAGTTGTCAATTATCAATGTCCACAGGTTTTAAATGTCAGATGGACCGTTATAAATGCGTACTATCCTGAGACTTCGGGCGTTGTAGACATTAATCTACGAACACTATGTACACAGCATGTACAAACAGGTATAATAAGATTTACCTGTCCACTCGTGAAACAATTCAGTGACGCTACAACGCGCCCACAATATCATGTTATGGAGCGTTTTCGCGCTTCAATGCCACGCTGCGGGCAATTTGGGTACGTTTTCAAAAGTCTCAACAAGCATAACAAAATGACGCTTAAAAATAAACCTTATTACAATTAAATAAGATTAAATTTTTGTTGTGTAATTTTTGAGTTGTGACTTTTTGTCTTCGAATAGTTATTGACTATTCCGTAGGTACGTTGAATACATCTTTTAAATTGACACGGTTATGTAAAATGGTCTATTAAACTTGTTGATGTGTTTTTGATTTTATTATGAACTAGCGGCGCCGCGCGTTGTCTTTTACGTTGATGTATATGATAGCAGTACCTATCCCGCGATTATATGGTGAAGTAAAGTTACTAACGAATTTTGTAACAATATCTTTTCCAATACGGATACTATACCTGGCTGTAAATAATGATTTTTCAAAAAGTCAACTAGTAGCAAGTACTCCGAAGTGACTGCAATGGCTTTAGAAATTAAAAGTGCTTGGTGTAGAAAACAATGATAAACCACTGCACTACCATTCCTTTGTTAAATACCATATTTAAAAGATGACCTGCCACGTTCGCAACAACAGTTCATCTTTGTGTTTTCACATGCACTGTGACAAAAATTGTGTTTTTATTTATATGTATTCATAGATATGACTAAGATGTCGCGTTTAAACTAAATATAAGGTAAGGTTAGTCGTAATCGCTATTGAGCTCAGTGATATTTAGGATCTTGCAAAAACAGCAACAGAAGTTAGTAATCTATCAGAAATCAAGATACTAAGACCTCATAAATTAGATTTTTATTATACAGATTTCTTTTTGACTTCTGAAGGCTGAAGTACTTATTCAATACTATAAGTAATTAAATGTATATAAAAAATAAAACTTTATTCCTTACCGACACAAACCATTTGGCCTTTCCAATTAGTTAAGGCAGTTTATCATTATAGTGTAGAATATGTAAATTGGTACACGTTGTATTTAGGATTGTAGATAACCATAATATTTGAATGTTTTTCCCGGCCTGTTCTAAATTTAATACAATCAGTGCTACATCTTTTTTGATAAAAATAAGAAATACAGCCGTAAAAAGAAAAAATAAAAATAGGCACAGGAAAATATTTAAACAGTGTTAAACATTATTAAAATTTTAAGGAAATCCAACTGAAAACTGCAGCAAATAAAAAATTGTTAACATTCTAAATAAAATAGAACAAAATATCTTTTGCTATTTATGAAGAAAAAAATGAGAAAAAACATGATTTAGGTGATTAAGTATTTGCCATGAAACCTTTTATGAAAGATATAATCTTGTTGCAATTTATTATACAAGCCGAATCCACTATATATTTGCATACAAATTATCTTTGATCCAATATAAGTACTCGTAGATTCTGGTATAGACATCTGGATAACCTAAAGCGCAGGGGTAGTTCAAAGGTGCGATACCCACTGCTATATTTTGTTCAACTAGGACTCCACCAAGATCAGTCTGAAAATATTATTGTGTTAGCAAATTCTTCAGTTTGGTATGCTTAATTTCAACTATAAGTACAGAATAAGTTTGAACCCATATACAAAATGCCAAAAGATCACTCCTTGCTCTCATTTAAATAGTGTAAAAGTACTTACATCACAAAAACCTTCCCCAATTTTGGTGAAAGTGCAAAGTACTTTATCGGTAATTACAAAGCTGTAACCGAGATTAGTTAATCTATTACTACAGTCTGTTTTAGACAGAGTAGTTACGTTAAGATAATGTAAGAATTCATGCTGTTTTGTTCCTCTTTCCTGAAAAACGATATAGGTTTTCAGCGATGGCTTTGCTAGTTTGGTCAAGTGTAGAATTAGGCTAGGTAAATTTAAAGATATGATGTATCTTTAAAGTGAACGAGCAAATGTCTTACCTACTATATTCCCAACAGAAACTATTTTTCTCTATTAATCTGTCATGCCAAACGAGTTCTTCTATGTGGGTTGGAAATATGTACACTTGTAGTCGGCAAATGGGAAATGCTTTGAGGCATAGTATAATAGTAGTATGTAGTAGTAGTAGTAGTAATATAGTTGAATGAGGCATACACGCTGCTAAACTTACTATTTTACATAAAGTGTAGTTTGTGTTAGGTAATAATCATAAATTCGCAGCACGTTAACATAATCACGATGTCCATCGATCCCCATCCTGTCACCATGCAGTTTGCCCCAGGATCGGTGTTCTTCCTAGCTATGTTTATTGCTTTAATTTTATCATCATAAATGAACCTCTCTGTCGTCTTTAGAACTGCAATATCATTGGAAAATCGAGGCTCATCGTAATCCTCGTGGGAGATGATCAAAGTTATATTAAACTTCTTTCCACCTTTCTTTACAAAGTTTGTTCCTACGACTGCATAGAAACTTGAAACGTTCTGTCTATAATACAAATGTATTTAAGTAAGCAATGGTTATAATACAGGTCACTTTGACAAATCCACATTTTTTTGTGTATTTCGTAACCCATGGATAGCATAGCAAGTGTAGTATTTTGTCAAATTCATGCATTTATAGTTTTTAAAAAAGGGCTTTCCTTTCTACGTATTTATTAAACTAATATAATATTTTTTTTATATCTAAAGTCGATAGACGAACAGGGGTCACTTGATTGTAAGTGAAAGTTCAGGCGGTAGTTCTTGATATACAGTCTAATAGTGTTTCCAAATTATTGCACTTAAGGTAATGATGGCTTTTCAACAATTGTAAATCTCTTTAGAATTTTAATAGAAATGTAAAACAGTTCACCAATTTCATTTAAGTAATAATAATATAGTAATATTTAATTAAACTTCACTTTAAAATCTTAATAAAATACATTTTAAAATCTTACGTTTCAACGCAGCTGGCGGACGTTAGTATCCATCTTTCGGAAATTATGGCACCACCACAGAAGTGTTCTCCTGAATTCGTTCTGAGTGACACCTGCCACGGCACAGCGCCATCTCTTGCAACTCTACCTCCCACTATACGCGGTGCTGGATCATCTTTACCAGTATGATGGTTCGTAGTCGCTTCACTTCCTGATAATGAAATAAACTGGGTTATGTATTGGTATAGAATCATACCAGCCGAAATCCTATTAGAGGAAAATATTAATTTTCTAAAATTATTGTTCTCGTTTTTATTAAAACATGAATTATCTAGTGGCGTGGCAGAGACTATTCACAGCAATGGGCTTTAATTTGATAGTAACCTTAAAGAACTCGATCTCTTTAACATTTAATATTAAGTTATCATGACGTCTCGCGTAGTCTATCGATAATCTTATCTTCTTAAATTACTTGTCACATTGTTTGTCCGCTATGGACTCCTAAACAATTTCACCAATTTTAATCAAATTTGCACACCGTTTTCAGTTTGATCCAAATTGGGAGATGTAATTGTTTACTTCTTAATTTATAGCCGTAATATTATTTTATTGAGAATTATAATTTGACTATTATTTGGGAGTCACAATTTTCTTTTAGCTCCAAACGATTCTAACAGATGGCTATATCTGATGACTGAATTCAGTAGGTATTAATAAATTCAGAAAGTTTATAACTTAAATACGACGTGTCGCGGCGACTTTCATCGCATTTCAACAGATCAAAAATTGACATTGAATTAGATTTGGGTAAAGTCCAGTCAATAAGTAAAAGATGACTTACACAAAAATATCTATCTAAATACTAAAGTTAGTTTGCGGCTTCAGGCACGTCATATTTAGGATTACGAATAAGTAATGGATTTTGTACTTAATTTTCCCCCCGCACTTCACTTAACCTTTTCATTTCATTTTCACATTAAGACGCCTACAACATACTATTAATATTTATAAAAATTGGTTGCACGATTTGTGTCTTTTAACATTGGTACAAAGAAATTAATAGGTGATTCTATTTTTTCACTTTTTATGATTAAAAAACCACATTAAGAATCCGTCACTGGCTAAGGCTACTACGTGACAAGGAAATGGAGTCACACACTTTCACACCATTTATTGGCCCGTTTGTTTGCTGCCCTCCGGTGATCCTGTCAGTCTATTGTGAGATACCAACAGTAATTGAATATTTTGTTTATCTCGGGACTAAGCTTTTTCCCAACTACGACAAAACTAGAAGCCTTACGATTTTAGCGGAAGCTAAAAGTGTATATTTACTTTTTGTGTGATTGCGTATCAAGTCTCCAAAAAAAATCACAATTATCGGCAATATCTTCTATAACGTAATAAAAATTGATTATCGATGTCTATAAATTGAAAATATTTGATAAAAATTATTATAGTGGGACTTTATTAACATAATAGAACTCAAAACTAAAATTTTTAGATTTTTTGCCTGTTCGTCGGTTTTTTGTGTCTATGTCCATGCAAACTTCACTATTCTATTGTAGTAAGCTAAATTTAACATTTAGCATTTATTTCATTTCAATCAATCAAATTTTCGAGAAAACACGATAATATTACGGCTCTGGTATATTTATGTAAGAACTAATGTGGGCGACTTGAAAAGAGCGATAGGACAGATACACTGGTTTTTACCTTTTTGTCTCTCTGTATCTCAATTTCCGAAGGGATTCAATGAATTTGTCCTCATTTCTTATATTTTATTTAATTCTTTTATATGTATCAGTAGAAGAATCATAGATTCACTAAAGTATCCCAAAAATAATATGATAGAGTAGTTGAAGCGAGTAAATTTTAAATTACTTTTTTTAAAGCCGGGACCTCTAATATTATAAATGCCTTAAAACCATACAGGCGAGTGTTAAAAAAAAGGTTTTATTTCCTCTCTAAAATATAATAAAATAGAGCAGCCTCTCTTAAGTGAGTTTTGACAAAGCGAAGCGCTGTATTGAACGGGTGGAAATAAAAATGTTGTATCAATAGTATATGGTGTACACATGTTCCTTTCGACGGAAGATTATTCTGAAAATGTGTCTTAAGATAAAAATATTTTCGAGTGTTCTTAGTTTATCGCATTCCTTGACGTCTTGTCGAAAAAGCAGTTTAAAAAATTTAATTTTAGCAATTTTAATAATAAATATATTAGTGTACCTATATTGTAATCATTGTGCCGTAAAAAACCGTAAAAAAGATCTTATTCTTTTCCGAAATTATTTTCTATTACCTTTTCAATTATATTTTATAATGAAAGACTTTACCATTAGGATATTTCATATTATTTAGTCTGCTGAATAATATGAAATATTCCTTTAATACTAATAATAATTTCAAAATCGAAGATCGAGAGAATAATTTATGGTGCCTGCCAAAAAATTCTTAGAAACTTCTGTCATCTCAAGATGAACGTTGAGACCATGTGCACCAGTCTTGAGGAGGGAAGCCAATACAAGAAGGTTTTATTATACGAGGAGGGACATTTATTCTATTCTATTCGCTCACACGAAGGGTTTTATGTGTTTGTGAGTAAATATTACTTCGATCAGCTTTATTATTATAACTCATCAGGGATTCAGGCCTTTGAATTAGGTCAATTGAGTCTACATACTGTCTATCATATAAAATTTTAAATTGATGAAGTCATAAGATAACCTTAGTGAAGAAGAATCTCGAATAGATATTTGAGATGAATTTCAATAAGATTTTCGATGACGATTTCCCTTAAAATCAAACCAACCTGTAATAAAATAAATCGGATTTTGAATTTTTAATCAGCTCAATAAAAGAAGTATATATTCTTGGCAAGTAACGTGAAATAAATCTACATAAACATAGACGGCGCCCGCGCGCGGCGAGTCGGTGACTCAGTACGATTTGAAACATAAAACTGAGGCTTAAAATTCGCAATAACAATAAGTTACGGCTTATTGTAGCCTTTACTCGATACGACTTCCACTTACAAAACGTCGTAAGTTAGAATAAAACTACTTTTATCAGACTTATAATGTTCTTATTTGAATTCTATATGTACTGTATTGTATATGGGGCATTTCACTTGAAGCGAACAACCAAAATAAATGAGGTCTTGAATTTTGTTTATACTCTCATAAGTTATGTTTCTAGTAGACGTGTATGTGTACACCCAAATTTTTTCGTATGATACTTTATTGCTGTGTTATGAGCTTTTAAAAATTTCCTAAGAATGAAGTCATGAATTTCTGGATGCTTATTATCTGTATCAATTAATTTGTAAAAATACTAGAAAGTATTGTTATTTAATATTTTAATAAAGAAGCTGAAAGTATAATTTTTGGTCAAATTCTATATTTGTTTTTCTTTTACGTCGATCAATGTTTAAGAAACTTCAACACTTTGTTTTTTTTAATTTTTTTAACTTTCGTTAAAGCTGTTAATGTACTAACTTTACCTGTACTCTTTATTTAAAATTAGCACTGTCGTGTCGTATTATCTAAAACGTATTAACGTCGCGACGACTCTCGGGACGGGAGCTTTTTGTATCTCACATTATAGCTTTATAGGATCTTATTTTCATAAATATAGCGGTTTAAATACCCCCTTTATGTCCACGGTGATTTACAAAGTGATGCCAGCCTCCCGGTGTTTACGATTGTACACATAAATTGAAAGGTTTTTAGCTACTTCTCCACGTTTAGAATCATTTCGATTTTTATTGTGGTTGGTGTGACTTATGGTTTGATAAGTAAATTTAATTTTTCTTTATTTTTTTCTTTAATTGTAATACATACACTGATATTGATTTTATTGAAAAAGATTTGTGTTATTTTCTAATTTGAAATACATACACATGTAGGATTATCACGACACGATAAGAATCAGAATTACTAATATTGACTTTCAAGATTGCTATTTTGTAGATTACAACTTATAAGAAAAGCTTGTTATACCTCTATTTGGTAGACTACTTGAGGTTCAGTTGATGATAGGTGAAAGTTCAGTGGATTAACAGCAATAACTCAATCGTGTACTGTCGATATATTTTATTATTATTTCCAGCACTCGGTTTTCTTATAAAAGTGATGATGAAGGCTACACCCAATATTTTTACGTATTTTGTATATTTCAAATTTCACATATCAAAAATAATAATAACTTGTTTTTTAATTTGGAAAAGAAAGATCTTTTCTATTTACTATAAAATATAGCACAACATAAATATACAAAACTTACATATTAAGATACATAAGACACTATATAATACGCTAGTGAGAAGCAACCTAAAGTGTAATGCAGTAGTATGGGCGCTACATGAGAATGTACGGTGTATATCCTTTCTTTCCTCTAATGTACCCGAGCCTATTCGTCCTGCTAGTGGTGGGTTATGGTTAGCGTTTAAGAGAGATTTCTGAAATTTTGGGTCTGTGTGTGCCAGGCGGGAAAATGCAGCGAAAACAACATCCCGTGATGTTAGCTCGCAGTGGCCTTCTCGAATTTGCACCGATGACACGAGCTATCAGGGTCCTCAATAAGGTAGCTCTAGAAACCGACTTATGTTGTATGTTGGCTGAGTTCACAATTCTGGCAATGAGAGTTGTGGCTAGAGTAAATTAGAATCTTAAGATTTGCTAATAGGTACTTAATGTTATGTAAGTTAGAATTCCATTGAATTGAGAAACTATAAAATGGAAATTTTTGAAGTAAATTAATATTTACTTAATTTTCAACCGAAACGATTATCCTTAATAATGTGAATAAGAACTGTGTAAAAATGTGAAAGGGAAAAAAAATTATTTTACAATTAAAGTTATCAATGACTTTATTTTCATCTACAATCAAACTTAAGACTAAATATGTTATAATACTGTCATCTATATTTAAACATTTAAACTATTCAAAATAAAGCTTGTTAAACTCGCACTTGTGTAATCGTAATTCAGATGCTAGTGTAGATAAATTTTCATAGATGGCGCTAATTATAAATAAAAAGGATAGTGTTAAAATATAAAATACATTACAATTAAACACATAATATGTCTTCATTTTTAGTTTGAATTTAGTTACAATAGCCAGTAACAGCTTTAGGTAATATTTTTATTGTTTTTAAAATCTTTATTCATACGATTGTTTTAAATATTTTTTTTATCAATCAATATCAAGCTTTTAAAGCTATCATAGTCTTTAGATACAAATCTGCAATAAAAGCTTAACATTTATTGCAATCAATTGAACTGAATGGTGCCATTAGGGCGCCATACATTATGCCGCACCTCAAGTCCAGTCACAATACTTATCTAAATCACAAACGCGCGATTTATTGAATAGAATATCTGTTCGACCATTATCAATTTGTTTGCTACTTGTTGTATGTTGCTGCAGAGGTTCCTATTACTATTAAACCGGAAAAAAAAATAGGAAATAATCATAGTTAATTTATGTGGCCCTTAGCAGCATACGGGATACTCGTACATACATCATTGTGTTATTAAATAGATTTTCTTTACAGAAAGTCAAGTTAAAATTAAGCTGTCAGTTTTTTTAAAGAGATATCAACCTGGGATCTCTACGCTATCATCGTTTAATATTATCGTAAATCCTTTTTTAGAGGGCGCCTTTTATTTGGTACCAATTTAATTGCTTAAGTATATTCATGATAAATACTACTGTCTGACTAGACTCTCGTCTTTAGGCATGAATATTTTAAAATATCATATTTACCTTAACAAAACGACCAGATTCGTGTTCCCTAACCAATTCAAAAGTTTGTCTGACTAGCATAAAGATAACCTAATAAGTACTCTTCTGAGATAAAAAGTTAACAACATGGTATTCACATACTTCTGCATCGTAACCCATACTTCCTCTCAAGCAATCACTTGTTAGAAGCAACGATTTTATAGATGAATGCGCAGGCGCTCCTCACAAAACATACCAGTATCATTTGACAATTCGCGGGCAATCACTGCATTGTCACCGCTCTTTATTCAACTCCAGATAATACATGAAAATTGTCATCACTATTGTTGTCGGTCCTTTGTTGCTTTAATGACTGAGTTCGGATTTTGTTGCCTTCGTAATCAGTTCATATTGGTGCGTCTGGCTGGCCGGTTAAACGAGCCAAAAATGACATGAGTGTATATGAAAAATAAATCAACAGCTATGGCGTACGTAGATCAAATGAAACCTATGCAGAAGTTATCAAAAAACAATCCGTATCACATAAAACGTCCAATGAATGCATTTATGGTTTGGTCAAGACTGCAGCGGAAGAAGATATCCTTGATGAATCCGAAATTGCACAATTCAGAGATTTCAAAACGGCTCGGCTTAGAATGGAAAAGTCTAGATGAAACGGAAAAGCGCCCGTACATTGATGAAGCTAAAAGACTGAGGTTGAAACACATGCAAGATTATCCAGATTATAAATATCGTCCACGCAGAAAGAATAGATTGGAATCACAGTACGTAAGCACAGCTATTTACAATAGGGATACGTTTGTGGAAATGGAACCTCGGCCTGAAGCTTATCAACCGATCAGTTATCCAGAAGCTCAATATATGTACAATAACATGATGTATACTCCGATGAGCCAGACGTCATTTGTGCCTGTGAGAAAGGAAGAGATACCGTTGGATATAAGGCCTTTACCGTCTATTGAGAGTATCTCTCCCAGGCCATTCGTTGTTAATCAGCAAATGATGGTGAAGGCGTACCAGAATTTACATTATGTACCAGAAGATGTAGCTAGGATATCTTATTATCCGTTCAGTGTTCAGTAGACAAGAAAAGTCAGTAATTTAATATGAATACTACGACGTGCATTTGAGTCTTATGTTAGAGAATGTGTAAACCCTTAAACTATTTGGAAATGGAATACGCACGACAAAATAAGCACCATTTTTTGTAGAAAATTTAAGAAACGTCGTTATCGTGATTTAAATTATAGGAAATGAAAGAGTGTAGTGAGTTTTAAAATTATATTTTACTCAAATAATATTTAAGTTTAAGTCCGTTAAGTCGTCGACGAAAGTCAAAATATATTTTGTAAATTGTTAGTCGAAATAAAAGTATGATGAAAGGTAACATAGTAAAACCTTTTTGGTAATTTTTCTTAGCAATTATATTGAGACCTTATAATTCAGACCATAAATAATATATTTTATTTATAAAGATAATACTCACTATACAATTATTATTTATATTATGTTGGTTAAAGTGCTTTCATATGTATCATTTTATTAAAAAATTGTAATTAATAATATACGTCATGTTATTTAGTCTTATATAAAATTAATACAACACTAAATTTGTTATTTTCTTTCATGAATATTAATGGTATGAACTAGGGTTAAAACAGATTTCATTCTTAGCACTTTATTAACTATTTGTTTCAACCCTGACTGAAAAAGGTGGGGTTTTAAGTATGTAGGGGTATGTGATGGGTATGATATGATAACTCCTAAATGAATGAATTGATTTTTATTTAAAAGACGACGTGGTCGCGATTCTTCTATTAAAATATAAATTCTGACAGTCTGTTTAGGCTTTTATTGATTGATTTGTGGGGTCGAATTATTTTTTTTTTTATTATTACTGAAACCTAAATTATGCCCATATCCAGAAACTTCTTCAAATCTTTGAGTTGCAATAAATTTATTAACACTCAACTATTTTTTTAAAGAAACCACTTAAAAGAAAAAAAGCAAATCATTATCAAAAAGAAAAATGGTTACTTCCGCGAGGTAGATATTCAACACTGTCATTTCCCCGATGATGTGAAACGTTCGGAAATAATGTGTTCCCGATGACGAAGGGGTTCGTACAGACAGACAGATTGACAGACGCCTGTAATTGATTGAATGTTTACGTCGGAACAGGGCGTGAATCTTCGCGTTCGATTTTTACTTTACTCGTAAATAATTTTTTTCAATAAGTAAAACCTGTTCATAAACTTGATAAAAATTTGGAATTCGAATGCATTATGTCGTCTTAATCAAAATTAATATAACAATAAAAATAGTATCAAAACCTAATCTAGAAGGCCACCAGCAGCGCAGCTTGGCCTAAGTTACGGGTGGTGAAGGCTGCAGAGAAAGCAACTGTCTGACGATGCGCGTCTTGTCCAGAAGTATTGCCTGTAACATCTGTCCCTTGACTCAACCGTGTAGAGAGAGACTCTTTAGATGTTGGTCGAGACTCTTCGCTATGAGACGCACTAACGACTATAGGGACAATGACCGTGGAATCCACATCCCACGAAGCGGTTACGTCGTGGACCAAGTCCACGTACAGTATATAACATTGAATCATATTGGCAAAACTGACTTATAAGAGATTTATATAAATTAGTAATTTCCATGTATAATTTAAAGCACAAAGTAAACATTTCGTAATGAAAATTGAAAACCTTTGTGAATATAATATTGTAATTAATAGTCAATCCTTCCAACTATTGGTTTAATCGAAGGCTTTGGCTTTAATTAACTTTATTATTACTAGTCCCTTACGCCTTTGCCGAGTTTTTTTTTTAAATATCGTCTTGGAAGTATTCAGAGTTGCTGCTTCATGTTGTTTAATATTTTTAAAACATTATTTATATTTTACCATTAAATTTAAGCAACAGATGTAGACTTTATTATGCACGAATGGATATAAAATTCGAAGTCAATTTTATTCTATAACAAATAGTCTTAGAATTTATGATTTTTCACTATTTTTATCTAACTTGCACTTCTACAAAAACTACGTTCCTTACAATGCTTTTTTAAAACCACTATATTTATTATTAATGAATTATTATTTTGAACCTTAAGCCTTTACATACAAAGGTGTAAAAGCAATCCACCGCTACAGATAACTTAGAAGAATAACAGAATTTTTTTGATATAAACTATAATTATGTACTCTTTGAGTTATTTTGATACTATAAATAGGTACATATACATTGTATATAATAATAATAAAAGATTAATCTCAATTAATTTGTGTGTTGTATTAACTCTGTAAATATCCCTTTGAATTGAAAGTTTGTTCTATTAATTAAAGAAACCTCACTGCGTTTCTTGCAAATTGCTATTTATTATACAATCTAACCCTTCAATGTTTGAGGTTATTGTAACTAAGTAACAACTAAATTAGAAAATTCAATTCTTATTTACGTAGTTCTCAGTTGGTAGTTGGTATAAAAACAAATTCGGATAATACCAATTATATAATGTTACAGAGAAAGTAAGTTGTTCTATTAATAATTAATATAAATAGGAGAATTTTTAAATTTGGGTAATATAATCTGCTATTCCAAGCGTTTTAATCAATAGATCGCAAGTTATATGTAAACACTAGCTGACCCAGCAACCGTCGTTTTGTCTCATAAATATATAGGGATTGATTGTAGAGGAGTGAAAAGTTTGGGGTTGTATGTATTTTTATAAATGCTGTATCATAAAAAAATAGTAATTAAAATTTTTGACTAAAAAATAAAAAAAATATATTTAGGGGTGGACTACTCCTAACATTTAGGGGGATGAAAAATAAATGTTGTCCGATTTTCAGATCTACTAAATATGCATATAAAATTACATTAAAATCGGTCGAGCCGTTTTGGAGGAGTTTGATTACGCACACAGTGACACGAGAATTTTATTTATTAGATTAAATACTGTCTTTTCCAGAACTACTAAAAATATAGGTACTGCATATTCATATTGTCTTAAAGTTGATAAGATTTTCAAGTAATTATTGTATCAAAAAGTATTATACAAATGCTTTGATCTTCGAATTATTCCAATCTAAAATTTATTCTGGTACTATTTTTCATAAAATTTTGACCTTAACGACTATACTATTTTCTTAACTTTCTTATCTCCACGGTTTGTGGAATCGGGACGTGTAACACAGGAATAGAATTCGTGAGCATTCAGTGTAGCATAAGATACTCTTGATACGGAACTTATAATACCGGGCACTGTTTCCCACAGTTCGCAAATCGTAAGTTTTCACGTCACCACAACACGACAGCGCGTCAGCTTATATCGTTATCATTTCGCATTCAGAATATAACAAAACATGTCGCTTCACGCCAATTTGAGCCTTATCTCGATATAACACGGACCAAAAATTCATTTCAGTGTTTTATCAAAAGTTCCCTATTGTTTATGGCTTAGTTACTCTTCTAGATGTTAGTATATCATAACTAATGTAATTTTATAGACAGATTTGCACTTTAATGCAATCAAATAAAGTTTATTTTTCTTTGAGTTAGCTTTAGTTATAACATGGGACATGTAACTGTTACAAAGTACGCTTAATTTCGAATATGTTTCAACGTCAGCAAGAAAAAATCAACTTTAATACATGGTATTAAAGGTGAAGATAGCTGTTTTATGCTATTTGTCAGAACCCGTCAAACGTCTTCCACAGAATGAATGATGGATGAATCGTGTGCATTTCTGTATAAAGCGTTTTCAGGTTTGAAAAATGAATTCGATTGTGATCTTTACTTGTTGGAAAAGGGTGGAAATGATATCTATGTTTGTTGAAAATATTGTACCTACATAATGATTCTTGTGTAATACACAGTTTTTATATTTTGGAAACGCTAAAAATGAGTCTATAATTTTTGAGATAAAAATAAGAAGCAACGTAGATTGTTGGACCTAAAGAAAATTTTGGTCATGATAAGACATACCATTTAAAAGTGCCCTAATTGGTTTCTTAACGAGCTTCATCGATACATTTTTACGGCAAGTGAAACCAGTTACATAAAAAATATTTATTATTGAATTCGATGCAGACCTGTCCATCTACGACCTAGAACTGATCGTTGTTTTACAATATGTAATTATGTACCATAAAGTCATGACGCAATATAAAAGAAAGTCAATTTCTATTTTCGCAAGACTGACCAATTCCCTTAGTTACTTAAACTGACCCTTCCAGTTTAAAGCAAATTATGAAACAGAGGAGGTTTAAAATTTTTTTAACGGTTTCTACTATCAACAATCGTGAATTTACTAAGGAAAGCTAGTCTATAGCATCGCTATAATATCTGCACTTTGTATGACTTATATTGCGCAATCTCAGATATGATATGTCAATTTAAGATTTTGCATACATGCAGATAGGTTTTTCTCGGATCTCAGATTTCTTTGTATATAAGTGGTTATAGTTTTACTTTGGTAGTGATTTATGCTAAGGTTCTCAAACCGTTTCATTACTTTTCTTATTTTTTGTTCAGTTATTTTATTGGATATTATTGGTTTATATAAAAATAATATTGTTTGTATCAATTTCAATATAAATAAACAATCAGTTAAGGACAATTTGCGATAATAGCACAAACTCCATTAAGATATTAACATAATAGAATCATCAGGGACAATTTGTCGGATATAATGGTGGAATAAAGTTTTCGGATATCTTGTAAATAAATATCCCCTAAATAATAGCAAATGGATTATACAATGGTCTCTCGCGAAACGGGCATTTAGCCTAAGAGCCACGATAATTTATCCCCAATTTCAATTAGTATATTCACATTAAAAAAAATATTTACGTACTAAAAAGGCCTGTACCTATTCAAATACTGTTTATTCCGAGGGTTTGATTACTTTCTAGCAAAGGTAGGACTTGCCTTAGACGGAAAGAATAATATCAAAGTTTAGTTACATTTAATTAACTTGTTTTAAATCATCTTTTAACATAAGATTATTTCTGTTAAAATAGGTATGTGAAATATGTTGTATATAGTGCATTTTGGATATTTTTACAACTATAATTTGACTTAATATCTGATTTGTACAAAAAATCAATAATACATTGATTGTTAAAGTGTTGTAAAAGTTTTGAAGTTCATACGTGTAAAAAAAGGTTGTACTGAAAAGTTTGTTCACTCTTGGGCTATATGTGCGGAAACATATTAGCAACACTATCTGACGTGTCAAATGGTACGGAACGTATGTTTGCCGTCGAACCGGGCCGTGGGGCGGACCCGGCCTGGGACAATGGGGTAAGGGCTCTTATTGACATTAACTTCACGCGCTGTTTAACCTCGATTTATCGTGATGTTTACGGTTTAATGTAAGAATCGTTCATGATAATTCGCCTTAATACTTCTTTAACTTAGAGTTGTAAGATGAAACTTTGCAAATAAAAAACCAAACATTACTACTAAAGTACACATATCTAATCTTAATATTAGTTTTTATCTTAGTTTATATTTAATTTCTTAATTTAAGTCAGTAATTATGTAAACACTGAATGTAAATGCTATCGTGAGTGGTATATCCGTGCTTAACTTAGTGTGTGTAGAACTAAAGATCTGGGGTATGAATATCAGTGAAATGTGATGTACCCTAATAACTTCTGTTGTGAACGGTTTAAAACAATATGCACTACGCCTTGGCTGAAAAATATCTTCAAAACAGGTATAGATATGTGTTTGCCCCAGGCCAATAAAGGACACGAGAATTCTCACAAACAAAATAAAATTCTAAAAAGTTGCTAACATAACTACAAAATCCATAACAATTATCTTAAGTGTATTACGTCTCTACTGAAAATAAATTAGTTACATGGTTTTTATAGATACCGCTACGAATTAAGCTACACGCTTAACTATTAATGACAGAAAAAGCTTAGTATTATCTAGATCTCGTCATTTAAATATATTTTGCCACCTTTTGCATTTCATTCATACGTTAAAACATTCAGTTTTAGATGCGGATCAGAAAACCCGACGTTATTCAAATAAAATGTCTACACCATTGAACTTCACAGCGCTTCGTAAAAAAGAATACACTGAATAATAACAGTTGAATGTAACGTGTATGGATCGTTATACGAAACTCTGGAATACGGTATAATGATGTATATTTTTAAAGCCTATACTGTTTTTAAAGAGTTTTCGACTATTATGAATCGTTGAATATGTAAAGATTAATAAAAATCATTTTTTCCATTGAAACTATTAATGTTTGTGGCCAGCAAGCACGATAGTAAAGAGAGAATGCAAACCTATTATGCATTCTCCTTAAACATTCCATATATTCGTATTCGTATTCTAAAAAAATAGTAGTTGCATGTATGTCTGTTTGTTATGAAGTGCTGAGTAAAGTAAAATTAAATGACTGTCAAACAAACAAAAAACGCTATATCAAAGGTCTGTCAAAAGTTAGTGTTATTATTTGTTCTATAGATATTTCAGTGAATTTTTTATTTCGAAATGTAACTCTCAAATTTATGACTGTCCTTATTTCTCGAGAGGTTTTCCATAAACATTAAATTCCATATCCGAGTCTTTGGGAATATTTTTCTTAGGCTTTCGGATTCATTTTGAAATTGTAACTTCGCTTATATACTTAGTGTGAATATCAAACATATTATTTCAAGTAAACCCTGATTTTAAATATGTCAATAAATAATCGCTGATTATATAATATATCCAATTTAAATGACATATCACGTCTAGTATGTTCTCGTAAAGTTGTTATTAATTTACATTATCATAATTTTTATTATCTGTAAAAATAACACATTTCTTCTTTGCTTACAATACAAGTAAGTAAGAGTTAGAACCATAATGGCAATGGAAATAATAAATGGAGTCCGGGAAGGCATTAGGGACAGGAAATGGTACACGTCGCATTGTGGCGGGAAAAATGCTGTAATATCATAACATCCTTTATGACCACTGGGCTGGCCCGCCCTACCAGCAAAGAGTAAGGACTTTGCAGATACTTTTAAAAAGATAAAACAAATGAACAGACGTAACGCTTTTGAAAGATTTGATTTTTTACAAGCATTCTATTTCGTTAATGGTGGGTAAGAAGCGAAAGAATTCAGGATATGATTTCAAGATACGGCAGTAAGTGTGCACGATTTTATGTGTTATGTATTCTATAGCTTTTTAAACTGTAAAATACCAAAATTCTTGCCCATTTTGATGCACTCGCTGCTTTTAAAGTTTAAAAAAGCAATACTTGATATTAATGTTCGATCTGTGTTTAAAAAAATGAGACCCAAATTTTTTAATATATAATATACTACATATATAAATACGTGATAAGAAGTGATGTTATCTTGTTTTAGATATGTTTAATTTAATTTATTTGTCAAAAGCCTTCTATTATCATACTCTATGGTAAATCCGCCCTTGGCGAGACAAAATCATTGCTGGTCATTTATCAAAAAACCTGTATCCGTTACTGAATACGGTTATTGTTAGAAACACGTTTCTTTTTTTGTTAAAAACCTTATTAGCTAGGAATAGAATTGGAAATTGTGAGGAATGACGGTAAAATTAATATTGTTCGTTATAATGGATGAAAGGTTAGAAAGCTTTTTAAGTTTTGTTGCTAAAATAAGGATATGATACTTTGACGTTTATTTGATATTTGTGATGAATTAAAGTACGAGGTGTGTTCAAAAAGTATCGCGAATTCTGAATTTTCGCGGGTTACCAAGATACGAGTATATTCGAATTTCGAATTTTTTGTGGCGTTATGTTGGTACTCATGTC
>JAOSYY010000009.1:530102-553571 GCA_025727935.1 Hebomoia glaucippe | reverse complement strand
AAATAGATATTCATGAATAAATAAATAATTTTTGAAAAAACACAAAATTCGCGATACTTTTTGAACACACCTCGTATATATATTGTAGAGCTTCTAAGTAATTTTTTTAGTATACCTACAATATAGATCTATCTATAGGTCCAATATACTTCCTTTATTTATTTATTTAATAAATGGAAAGTGGTGATTGTGTGAGTTTTTTTGTCAAGGGTGATGTATGAAACCACTACAATACCACTGTTATGACACCACTATTTGACATAATGCTTCGAAATATATATATAAAAGGTATCTAAATATTTCGGAAGTTACTTACATATATTGTCGGGGTGGGCTGTAAAATAAAGTAAAGGGAAGAAAAGAAGACCTAAATATAAGTCTTCTCGTAAGTATTTAATAGAACTATATCAGAAGTGTACTGAAATAAATCTACTGTCATTTAGATAACTGCAGAATTCTTTTCGCAAGATTCAACAAAGAGCATTTCTACTGTTCACGCAAACATATGAAAGGAATATTATATGAAATTGAATGAATCTATGTACTATATTCATTTGTTAACAAAGTACTAACAACTTATTAAAAACTTAGGAGGCAATTTTAAGTAACTTCTAATTATGATATGGAACTAAAACATTAAATGAACTATTTATTTATAGGTACTTATCGGTATAGCCTGGATACAATACAATTTGGTCTATTACAGCTGATCTAACCATAGAGCTAGGAGTTCAAATATGATTCTACGTATTTTGTATACGTGTGATAGGATTGCTCAGCTTTTTTCAGCAGGAGTGTATTGTAGCAAGATTGAAAGACAATGCCTTGATATCTTCACTGTATTTATAAAATTGATAGTCATAATTTATTTAGTTGATAATTTCAATTATGTAGATACTGTTCGAATTAATCATTGAAGTATGAAATGTTAGACACGTTTTTCAAAACTTGACTTTGATTGGACCTAGCTGAACTTAAATTGGAATTGAAAATACAGTGACTTACTGTTTTTTGTTATTCAAAATCTTAATGCAATTTTGGTTTTTTATCTCATCTGACAATAACATTTTTTCATATTTTTTTTGCTTTTGACCATAGAGGATATTTCTCATCTGCATCCCAGACTTTTGCGTAAATACGATACACATCACATTTTCAATTCGCGGTGTTTCTAAAATCTATTGTTGAGATCATATTGATATGAAAATCGCTTGTAACGTTCAGTAATATATATTTTGATGTTTTTGTCTACTCATAATTCGGAATGTTCGAATTAAACATATGTCATCAACATACGACGATCGTAATGATGTCGTATGACTGTATCACTCACCATGAAGTTTATTTCATGTTAGTAGAAAAAAACGACTGTCCGACAGAAAAAAATACGACTTTTTATTTATTCATTATATTAAACATAACATAAATCATACTTTAATACAACTTTGTTTATACAACTCGGGAAAACATAATAATTATGAATATCAATAAACTTTAATTCAAAATAACGTAAGTGGGTATACTAAATATTTACGAGTACCTAAATTTTTAATAATTATTTGTTTCGCTTCAAGTCTTCAAGAAATAATTCGGAATAAGCTCACACGATTTCTAAAGTCACGGTTATAATGAGGTTTTATTTCAGTTTCAAGTGTCTCAATATCGCTTAAAAACACTTGACGACCCCAATATAGCGTAAAACTTGTGTAGAAACAATTGGAAATTGAATTTGTATAGAGAAAACAAAAAAGGCGCGATTACATCTTGAAGTGTCGAGTGGTCGCGGTTTCTCATGGGGTGTTGTTTTGGCTGCGACGCTAGAGGGAGCCAGGCTTTGGGGTGACTATGCTTGATGCGGTTTAAGGACTAAATGCTATTTCACTGGTATGTCTTGTAGACACACTAAATATTCTTAAATGAATATTGTTTTAATCATTATTTTATAAGTTAAATTATTGGTTATTATATATTTCTTAAGTAGTTATTTTTTTTGAGATTGAGTCATTTTCTTTTAATTTAATCTTTATATAAAATTTATTAATAATAAAATATTTTTGTCATTAAAATTCAAACATCAGATACTCGGTGGACAAAAATGATATAATGTTATTAATATTAGAACAAAACAATATCGATCAATTAATTTTACTACAAAATATTTAAAAATATTATAAGTCTATCAATTAAAACTATTTCCAAGAGAAATATATCCCTGGAATGATGCGCAACCTACAAGTAAATGGTATCCCGCGGCGTCGGCTCCCACGGGTTGTGACGTGCCTGTGACGTGTGGATTAGTACTCAATTATGCGAAATAATTCGATTTGTGCCTGGTGATGTGCAAACTGACCATTTACAATCGCTATGAAAATTTTGCTTGAAGATTTCTTAAGCATAAATGTGAATGTGTGTGTCATTCACGAAATTAGTAAAAGTATAGGGATTCAGCGTCAGGAGTCTAACCTTCTACACCAACTAATATAATGATTTTAATCAATTGGGACGATATAATATAAAAACAACTCATTTATTTTGATAATAATAATTAAAAATATATATTTTGTATTCTCATATAAATCATATTTTTATTATTTTTCCCAATTTCATAAATATTCTGCTTACGAATAAATGTTTGGATTCCACTAACTTCGTAAATTAATTATTTATAAGAGCCGCTTCTTGTTTATAATCAAATCATATTAATTGAATATAATGTGTTTTTAACGTGTAGTAGTAATAAGAAATGATTTCTAATTTTTTTGTCTGCGAAAGCAATAAACATTATCTAACTCTTTGCAACATTAATAATCATAATCAAGTACTATAATACTAATCATAAAACGTAATGCTATATAAAGTTTTAGAAATAGTAGTAGTATTTTTAATTACGTTTCCCTTAATGCGTACTCGAATGGAATTTATCTTGAAATCAAATCTCAACTCTTTGCGTGGTAACTGCTATCATGAAACATACAAAAGGTGTTAAACAATAGCGCTTGGAGAGAGCCCGAAGTTTATTAGGTACTATTCGAGTGAATACTCGAATAGTACTTGTGTAATCGATATTTATTATGATCGATCATGAATAACAGAGGACAGTTTACGAGATTTAATTGCAAGCTAACACAAAATTCGAGTTAAATATTTTATACGAGTAGCTAAGTATATATATATAACATTTTTAATGTATGATCTAGGGCTACAATATCTTCTCAAGATCGTAATCTATTTATAGATAATCGCCTAGGTGACATTCCAGACTATCGAAACTAAGTATATTATATTAATAGACCCTTAGACAGCAAATAGTTTTCTCTACCAAAATTTGTATATCTGTAAATACAATTATTATTTAGAGTATGTTACTAACTGTAACTTGTTACGGGCTTATGTTCTACAGCAGACCATTTAAGTTAAAGAAATAATTGAATAGGTTTAGATATGTATATGGATTGAAATTTCATAACATATCCCAATTCTAAAAGCGGCCAAAGATATTCTAGAATGTTGTACGTTGGATATATGCGCGGTCGAAATTCACGGCGACTGCCCTTCCGACCGCAGATTATTCGGCGATGCGAAAACCGGCTCTATCCGGTCAGAACCGGGCAAATCCGGTTAACGGATCAACGCCGCGAATACGTTTTGCGGTATGTGAAGGTAGACTATTTTATCTAAGAACCGAAATGGCAGCTATATTTGTTACTTTTGAGAGATATTTAATATAGCTAAAAACTGTTAAAAAGTTACAAATATTATGACCAATCGTTACAAATAATATATTATGGAAATATATTTCGTTTAGATCCTTCGTATTTTGTTATTAGTGATATTAGTTCTCATATAAAATATTATAATTCAATTCTCATATTATAAACAATAATTTAAACAACTACTCTTAAAACATGCAAAATAGTATGTGGCTGTGCCATAATATGCAATTTTAAATCAATATATATTTATGGTTTGGAAAAACCTTTATAATTCAGCTAGCAGAATATGAAATGTATGAATAACACTGTTAAACCATCCTTATATAAAGCTCTATTACCGATACATACAAAACACATTGATGGAAAAGTAGTGAGGTGCCCTGTGCGTTTCGACTTCGGCCTATGAATTTCCAAATATGTGCTCGAAATAAAAAATAATAACAGATGATGCAGTATGGCTAAAGTCTTACGGTTGGTAATTCGTCTCCCAGTTCTCTTAGTCTTGGAGGAGTCCTGGGCAATAAAAATCGTTTACCACCAGGTGAACTGTATGCTCGCTTGCCTTCCTATCGTCAAAAAAATCTGTTTCTAACTTTCCATAAACCATATAGTCACATAGAAAAGTAAATTAGTTGTGTGCTTTATAAAATCATTAACTGTTGTCGACTGCAAGCTGTAGCCACAATACCGATATAATAATAGTGTTTCAACTATCATTTAACGTACGAAACACAAATTCACGCCCACCGCGCTAATCAGCTTCATTATACCGACAAATCAATTTCATTCGCGTCAACAAAATTGGACGTTTTCACACGAAATGATTACACGTTTTGGAAGTTTCCGGTATAGAATGACATTCAGTGTATCGACGTATTTGTATGTAGTTTGTCTGTATATTTTAATTATACATTGTGATTTTATCGTTGTTTAAGAATAATTTAGAAACTACAGTGTATTTGACTGTGGATATCTGGAAGCACTAGTGCAATGATGGAAATTTATTTAATTAATAATAATCGGACCTAATATGGGCAATATAAATTATTTTTCTCTTGAAGGTACACCTAATCACCCATCACAATTCTAATATTTATAATGAGCGAAGCAGTTTGCAAACTCTAGTTTCATATATAGAATAAATACAACAAAGAAATATAAAAAAAAAACAAAATATGCTAACAATAGCGAAAAAATTCAAAGGCCTGAAACGTATCGCCAACTAGAATTAACTTAAAAGTATACAAAATCTTGGCTTCTAATGAGCATAATCAAATAGGGACAAGGAAGGCGCGAGAACGGAAAGGCTCAGGGCTGACAGTGGCTGCACTGGCCGCGGGCGTACACTAATTGTCTAAGTGCATAATGAACTTGTTTGTGACAACCCTATCTTAGACATTTGCAATCTAAAGTCAACTTTATCCCATCTTTACTAAGCTCATTTTCAAGTACATCAAAGACATATGAAGATTCGTTTCGCGACTGTTTTTGGTGGAAATTAGGGTTGTAATACAACAATTTTAAAGTCGTTTTTTGCGTAATCACGAGTATCGTTAAAGTAACACTTCTTGCCACCCTCAGTATGTGCACATACTTTTGTTAGGTCGAGTTAATTAGAAAGTTCGGTCGCGCAAAAATCACAAGTTAGTGTAAAGTTTATAATTAACTTTTTATATTAATTTGTAATGAGCACAGTATATTGTTAGTTTCAAATAGGGCTTGCAATCGGAAAAATATTATGACAGAAGTTGTGGAGCGTGAAGAAAACTTAAAAAGAAACCTCAAGAAATGGCCTAAGTAAATTAAAAATAGAATTATTACTTTGACGATGGCTTATAATACCTTCAAGAAGAATTATTATTATTTATAAATACATTATTGCATATTCTCAGCAATTATTTCCTTTTTCAAAAAGTTTTACATTGATAAGGCACCTATTATTATAATTATTTTACAAAAGCTTAAAGCTCTTATTGTCCCCATAGCGCGTACTTTGACGGCGTTTTTGTTTAGAAACAACGGTTACGTCTATTTACAATGAGTAATTAAAATTGCTAAACAAAGTAATTATCATTCCAACTGTCCTTAAACGAGGGTTGACCGTTATTTTGGCGCGAAAAAGAAGTATTTATTTATTGTGGTTATAAGAAATCTTTTCGTTCATAATTTAAAGTATTGTTTGTTGTCTTTTGTTTTAAGTATTTGTGTTAACTAATTTTGACATTAGTTTTTCACAAACAAGTCCCCTTCTTATCTTAGGTATAGCAAGCGTTACATTGAAGATTTAATTTTTTCACATTTTAGAAATGAATAAACCTACTGCTTATTTGCCATAGCTTGGTACAATTCCCATATTTAAATTCGGTAATTACGTTCCATATTTCATTTTTAAATACTGCCAATATCAACAAATATTATAAAATTTCGTTCTCCATACCATCAACGAAACCTTATTTCGATTTTTACACCTTGGGTTATATTATTGGACTTTTAGTAAAGAACCCTAATTTTTTGAAAATATAATATAGCCTATGTTCACCCTAGATAGTGTAGCTTCCCTAAGTGAAAGAAGTTTTCAAATCGGTCCATTAGTTTCAGAGCCTATTCAATAAGACAAAAAAACAGTCAAATCTTTTCTCTTTATAATATTAGTGTAGAGTTGTAGTAGTTATTTTATACCCACATACAAGCATGTGTATCTGTAATCTTTAATAATGATTGTGGTTAATTTCAACCACTTAAAAAAGTCTGGCATGAAGGAAGAATGTATATATTATATTAATATTTATACCTAATGTAACCTAATGACAATTTATAAATATTAAAACTTATGTCTAATGTATTTTGGTCTTGCCTTCTCTCTAACTTTTGTAATAAATAATATACTCTTGCATTTTGAACATTGTTATTAAGATTTTTAGAAATATATTTCAGTAAATCTAAATATTTCTTTGTTTTCGCATTCGCTCTTTTACATTTATTAATTAAAAGCCAATATTTTTTCACGTTATCATAGGACAAAGCCATCCTTTCCCCCCAAGTAATATATTAAGAGCATAACATATTTAAATAATAACATTATACCACATATAAATGAGCACCACACCTAATTACTTACTGCAACACTACAATACGAGAGGGCGTCTATGAACCACAATTATATATTGCTGTCCTTATTTAATTGTATATAATCAGAGCGAGAGGCGAAATGTTGAGCTAGTTAGTTTTTCGCTCAGTTCGAGGCGAGGACAATGCCAGCCGCAGCCTTATTCGCTCTATCTTCCTATTTTAATTTACTCAAATTTCCCTTGACACCTCACTCGACATATCATTAAAGTTTTTTTAACCCTCAGGCGGGAGGGTTCTAACAATATGTTAACTGGAGTTTAAACTGCCGTTCGGATGTATGAAAGTTTTAATCAGTGATTTATTTAGACTTCCATATCCTAATATGAGTTATTATGTTGAGCAATAATCCATTCCGATTTTATGTTTTGAAAACAATATATCTAATATACTTACATGACCGCTTGAAGTACCTAATTAATATAAAGAACCTTTTGTGAATGGTGTATTGTGCGTATGGTGACATTTTAAAAATAGCTGCAGTGGATTTAGAGGTCACCTCTTTCTGCAGCTAGCGTTACAAATTTAAGTGTTTTTTTTAGGACTTCTATGACTGTTTCACGTTACTGATCAATTTACAGGAAAGTACATCTTTGGTCATGGCTTTACCTAGCATTTTATCATTAATTTTAGTTAAAATTCCTTCTCCCGTAATTCGACTTGGAAGCCTCTTTTTCTCACCGCATATAAATAATACCACTGAGCCACCGAGTAGTCCTACAATTGTTAATAGTATTTGAATTTACCTTTAACCGTCGTTAGTGCAACCGTCTCTTGTACGCAGGCCCATTATTTTTCAGCAAGAATGCACTCAGTTAACGGCTCCCAATGATAATACAGTGCATCGTCTCGCGTAGGGCAATCTCAATAATGTATCCATTGTTTATGCCACATTTTTTATATTATCCAATTAAGTTAATGCAGGAGAAGCGGGACACAGCGAAGTAAAACGCCAAAATATTGGTTTAAATATATTTTTGATACTGAAAATATTTTTTGAATTTTTAAAATAACATTCGTTTTTCGATAGTTTTTCCAAGATATATCCAAAGATACGAACGCGAGACTCAGTTGATAGTAACTGAAAACTTACTGTATTCATAATTTATTGGTTGTAGTTAAAATGTTAATTTTTGCTCTTCATAACATTTCCATCTACGGATGCTAGTCTCCAGTCTCTGTTCTGGTCTGGTCCGGTCTGCAAAGTTAAGTATACGTGGGAACAGCATGATTTTATTAACAAGAAAAATAAATAAATAAACATGATAATCTACTTTAAAATTGAACCCGTGATGTCTGCTAGACATACTTACATGCAGTCCCATAAAAAGTTCCTAACGTACGTACTTACTTAATGAGCCTTTTAAAATTTTTGCTTCTTAAATTGCTATATTTTTTTTTTGTATAAGAAGTTGTTTGTATTATGTGTTAACCTGTTTCAGATGTGGTGATGGAACTAGGAGTTAAACTTTATTTTTAACTACGTAGAAATGATTACCTATCCAGCAACTCAACTACATGGAACTCAAACTTTTTGATAATGGTTCAAAAATGAACACTTGTTACAATATAACGACATAAAACAATAAAAAACCTAAAATGGTTTAAACATTTAAAAATTATATTTTTATGATTGAACAAACTCAGCACACGACTGGGATAAAAGAGGTTGTTTTTTGTTTTTTTTTTTATAGCTGTCAATTTTCATATCGGCAACTATTGATTGTTTTGTCAGTTAATAGAATTATTAAATCTGTAAAAAATAGCGTTTTATGTGTAGAAAATATTTGGCACAATAAATTAATAAGTTTTTGACTCATCAAATTTTTCATATAATAATATTTTCGATTATATACCCATTTTTAAGTGTCTCATTTATTCTCAAATAAAAATAAAAAGAATTTTATATGCAATGTATATTGAAAATATATCGTAAATAATTTCAATATTACTCATATATCTAGAACTATACGTACAGAACCTAAATGAAATAAGTTTGTACAGGTACTCAGTACATTTATAGATTTTAGGAAATGTTCCAGATGCTTCGTCAAAATACATATGACTAAAGTTTCGCCATACGTCAAGAGATGGCGCTACGCAGTCAAATTACGAATCATCAATAGAAAATGCTAAAAAGTATATATTCAATTTAAACTTTGCTTTATATAAATCATATAGCCTCAAATTAATACTATCATTTACATCGGCTTGAAAATCTAGGATAGACAAAAAGTAATTATGTTTTTTTTACTGAAATTAATTAAATAAAGTAAATGTTTTTGTAGTCTACCCGTCATTGTACACATTTTTACAATTATTAGAGGGACAAGGCACAGACACAGTTCTATATCTTATTTATTGATTATTTTTCTTGAATTTTATTAAAGTCAAAGGTTGATTAGTGATACTTACATTATTTATCATGACGATATAATTAATTATGCTAGAGATGTTATGTATTGGCTAATGTTGAAAAGTTTAAATTTGTTTTATAAATTAATGTACGCGATTAATAACTATAATAATACTTCTGCTTCAAAGCGTTAATATGTTCGTTGTAAATTTACGAATAACTTATTTAAAACAGGATTTATGGGGTATCGAACGGCAAGCTCCTTGAAACCCAAGCTGTTCGTATTACAACTACACCAACAATTCTGGAATGTGACTGTTACTTCGATAGTAAGTAATTTTGTATTAAAATAAAAAATAGAAAATTCAAATGTTCACAAATAATATTCCATATTTAAATAGAATAGGCGCTTAACTTTTGTAAGAGCTTCAAATAAATTCAAAGAAAATACTTAAACAGTATAAAGGTACCATAAAGTAGAAAGAGAAATATTACTTAGATTTATAATTATTTTATTACACTATTAAAAGCACGCTTCTTGGAACGTTTAGTGGACAATAGCCTAGGACTTGGGATGCTGTTACATAAACCACATACTAAAAAATACTCTATTACTAAGAAGTAAGGTTTATTTTCTAACAATTTGATGAAAAACTTATACATTCTTCTGAATTTAAAAAGTTCTGTTTTTAATTTACAACTTATAAGTCCTTTCGCAGCTAAAGCTCAGAATAATATTTTTATGGCGGTCGTTTCGTTGTTTTTACAAAACCAGTTACTTTTGTTACGGGATTTATTATTTATAAATGATTTTTTACTAATCAAATTTTTAATTTATTATCTGTTAAATGTAATAGATTTTAGATGTAGAGCATTTATAATTAATAATATCTATTATCGTTATAAAAGTAAAATTGAAATTTTGCTATCTTATAGGTACTTACGAACAAATACCTAACTAAGTACGTAATGTTTTGTTAATTTTTTTTAACAAAACATCACGTTTGTGGAATAACATTTATCATGCTGTTTGAAACGATAATTTTGTGAGTAGGTATATAAAAATAGATGTATTTTTAAACAGATTTGACAAGGATGTACTTTTAGCGTTAGAATAATAATGTAGAATTATAGAGATAATCACTGGTTTGAATTAAAAAAAAATTAGTATAAGTTGAACATTAAGCGTTTATAAAAGTAAGAATCTATAGATATAAAAAACATCGCCATTAATAATTTTCATTTTCTAATTATTTTTTTAACTTTTTATTGTTTATATTAAGTGTATTCAATCCCAAATAATGGCAAGAAAGCAAGTATTCCATAGTAAAAAGAAAGTTCACCAAAGCAGGTACCTAGTCATACAAGTAACTTCCATAGACTTAAGGCTTTATCAAGAAAATTTGATAATTGCATCAGATCAGTTGAGATGGATAAAGATTATCATAGACTAAACATCTCCATTTAATTATATCTGTCAAGTAAACCGCTTAACCGATGGCAATGAAACTTTTATGGGTCTTCACTTCCTCGTTATAACTTTATAACCAAATCTTGTTATTATATAAATATAGCCTGTTACGAATTATTGAACTATCTTTTATTTTTTACTAAAAAATAAATGGTAGGGGTAAAGCTCTGTGGTTGTTGGTCAAATATTGTTTTTATACGAAAAGTTTTAATGAAAATATTAGACAATGTTTTGGTATCTCGTTGAATATTTAATTTATTTTAGGTTCCATAAAGTCAAGATGAATAAAAATTTTGTTTTTTTTTACCTAAATGTAAAACAGTTTGTACATTCATATTTAATTAAAGTTAATTAATTAATTTCAATTTTATGAACACCACTATATTGTTTGCATATGTCAACGAAAGAGTATTTATAACTGTAGATGAAATGTTATGACACGAGAAGCGCACAGTTGGTATCGAAATAAAATACGACATTAATACATCAATTGCGTATTTCATAAACTTCAATAAGTAGCAATAAAAAGGTCTTTGATTGAAGCACTAAAGAAACTTCGGAATAGAAGTGTGAAGCAAAGCTCGCTGCTATTCCAGCGGTTATATCATGCATGAAGTCGTGTTGAGGCGATATGCCTCCAACCAGCTGTACGCTTGTACGGCATGGGGTATTGTCGCGAGTGAGTCGGATGTATGAATAACCGCGGGTGCGACAAAGACGCCAACAGGCGCAAGGTGGGCCGAACTCGCGCGGCCCCAATTGGTGGTGCCCAACCCGCCCCCAGCCCCGTCCCGCGCCGTCCCGATATCCACGCGAGCACCACACAGACTCCTCAGTCTATCGCTCGACGTCGACGCGAAACAATCGCTTTCTCAGTGCTCATTCACTTTTGTGCCATACAGCTAATGCCCTTATAATTGTGCTCGATAATCATGTCGACACTTAGTCATCACCCATACGCGTTCTCCATGCATCCCGGCATGCTGCCGGAATACCCAAGCGCCCCTCAGCCTCTCCCAGCATCTTCACCACAATCGGAAGGTCACATCAAGAGACCTATGAATGCTTTCATGGTCTGGTCCAGGCTACAACGACGACAAATCGCCAAGGACAACCCAAAGATGCATAATTCAGAGATATCAAAACGGCTCGGTGCAGAATGGAAATTGCTGTCAGAAATGCAGAAGAGACCGTTTATCGATGAAGCTAAACGACTTCGCGCCTTGCATATGAAGGAGCACCCAGACTACAAATACAGGCCACGGAGGAAGCCAAAACCCCCGACGCCTGGCAGTGCACCCGGCGCTGGCGCATTTCCAAGTTTCCCATTGCCATATTTCGCTGGCCCAGCTCCGACGGTCGGACATTTAGATGCACTGTCTTATCCCGCAGTGCCACCGTACTTCCCGCATCAACTGGACCACTTACAATTCTCAAAACTAATGGCTCCGACTTCGGAGAAGTTGCCGACGGCATCCTCGGCGGCAGCGGTCGTTTCGTCATTCTACTCATCATTGTACACTACTCCGACGGGTCCGCCGAAGCCGTTTTCATCACCACTGTTCCATCAATATGGCGCTGCACCATCATCTCCTGTATCTCCGGCGACGCCAACGCAACACAGTCCTCACGATGACCAGCTCAGGCGGCCCGTCTCTGTTATCTATTGAAGACCACTCTCCCTTCCCTGAACGGAATGATTTCAGCGAAGTGTTATAGACAATTGACACATGAACATTATTTATTGTTTCCTAGATTAACTCTTAGTTAAAGTGCGTCTCATATCAAGTGGTTTGTAAATATGTTGGTATCTTAGCCCCGTTAGTGGAACGGTATAAGTTTATGTAACTGTGATTTTTATTTCGACTCATTTCTATGTAGATTAGCACTATCGTCAGTTAAGTGAGAGTGGTACCAAAAAGAGATTATTCTTGTAGGTGTCTAGGTGTTGTACGATTGGCGACCTCGTCTTTATTACGTTTCTTATCACTATTAGCATTCCTTTGTTAAGTTTTATCGTTTAAGATCTTCAGAGAGGTCTGAATAATGAGTTGTAAGTTATTTATTGCGACCAGTTTAATTGAGAAGAATTTATTTGTAAAATAGTTCATTGTATTGTAAGTGATAGTGTCTTTTTTGTAAATATTAGTATTAAATCAAATTCGATGTCATTACCAACGATGTATTATAAAGAGAACTTTGTTAACGCCATAAATAAACGAAATTGTTTTTATTTTAAATATTTTGTTTCCTTTCCTCGGCTTTCATCTAACACGGAGACCCAAATGAGTTTCCATTGATAGAAACATTCCCTACAAAAATAGTTCCTATATTTAGTAGTTACCTATATACGAGTAAGTCTTATATCTGTGACTTCTTAAATTAAGTTATTGATTTCTTAAGATTTATTATTCTTAGATCATATCCACAACATACGAGTACATTAAATTTTACTAAGATCTTCAATAGTGAATACTGAAAGCTTGCTCCATAATATTATAATTTGCTTATTAAAAATGCTAAGTGATTGTAAATTGCATACTATTTATTATTATTTCATGTAGTTGTGTAACTACTTGCCTAAATTATATTTTGATCGTATAATCTCGGACTACTTTAAATAATACATAGGTAATGACGGGAACCTGTAATCACATATCAAAATGTAGATTTGATTGTGGTTCTTTATGCTAGAAGACCAACAAATAATTGAAAAATGAACTATAGTTATGTCTTTTAATACTTATGAAATTTCAAAAAAATAAGCTGTCTTTCTTATAATAGATAATCAATAAATATCTAAAAATCTGTGTGTGAAAATTTCATCAAATAAGCCTTATAATATACCTACTTACATAGGTTATTATAATAATTTTTATCAAACCATCCAGGTTCCGATAGTCATATTTTTTTTAATTCGATAGCCATTTTCCCCATTGTTCAATTTCACAAAAATCTCTTCTGGCTACATTTAATCTAATAACCTTTAAGAGGTTTTTCAAGATTAGATATTTGCGCATAAACAAAATATAGAGAGCTATATTTTATTTTATTACTTTTATTATAAACTAAAACCAGAAAAAAAGTGATCGATTAAAAGAATCTAATTATAATTATGGTATATTTTATTTTTGTATTAAGTTCGATATAGTATAAAGCTATGGCTAAAACGAAGACCTTAATCCCTAATAGGAAGTTGACAATTTTGTTGCTTTACGGATATTTTTTTAAGGACAAATCAGGGGTCATGTGTTTTGCGCCTCAATGGAAAAAAAATTTAAAAACATGTTTCCTTAGGATACTAAGTAGAAGTGTATTCGACTGAGTCACAGATTCAGGCGTAAATATAAAAGGTGAATTATTTAGTGATATAGCAAAGTGAAAACAGTTTTCAATGGATTCCACCAGATGGCAGTAGGCGTAGGCATAAAGAGGTTTTGATTAAAGAGGTTTGTTAAACGTTTCACCAATCTAAATTATATAGGTAACTTTAATATTTTAACCAGACTTTTTTTTTAATTGGGGACCATAAGTATGTTTCTTTTTTAAATTAAAAAAAATCTTCGTTAATTATTATTATCCCTAATGCCAATATAGGTACCGGTGTGAATGTTATATTACAATGAAAGGTATAATACAATTGCTCGACTCGCATATTAAAATTTATTTTATTTCAAGTATTTGGAACTTTCCGGTTCTGTAATTCGTTACCGAACGAAATTTTATTTTAGTTCTTATTATAGAAAGTATACAAATTTCGATCTTTAAAATTTACATTCGATAGAAAACTTATGCTTTACAAAACTTAATTACTGTAAAAAAAAACAACAAATACACAAATATCCGAAAAAGTAAAAACTCAGAATTATTCTCTTGAAACGATGTAGGTACATATATCTATAGGTATACATCATAAAAAATCTTCTAATATATAGAATTTCTTGAAAAATCATGAATACACTCATCAAAATTATTAAAATATTAAAGAAACACTGTCATAATACAAACAAAAGTTGAATTAATAGCAAGTTAGAGAGATATTTTGTAAGGTTCGAGGTTAAAGAGGTATAAAGAATTCAATGGCTTTGATCGGCTGCGGCTTAACTAACTATTTAGGCTACACTTTGGGATTAATTAATCTTGACAACGTCATTGTGGTATTGGAGGAACATTAATCATTCGAACATCACTGGAAGTCAGTACCTACTCGAGCGTGTGATTTTGGTTCAATGTACAAGTTAGTTACGTGTATTTTGATAGAGGGAAAAATTTCAATGCATTAACGGAAAAATATCCGGTATATATGAAATCGGTTTATAAAACCGGATTAATGCCAATATTCTTACCGATATTATGTAATAATAATTAATGTGTTAGGTAATTGAAATTTCTTATTAATTAGCATAGGTGTTGTGACATTGTTTTATTGATATTTTATGAATTATACTATTTATATTTTTTATTTATATTTTTTTATTTACTAATTGATATTTGTAAATTTAAAGTACTTTGTATTTTCAGTACTTAAAAGTAATTTAAAGTACTTTTTATTTATCTTTGTAAATTTAAAGTACTTTGTATTATCAAGCTTGTCTTTGAATTTAATCATATTTTAAGTTCCTATTTATTATAAAAAAGTTTCAAACCATTCGCTTACCATTAAGTCTTTAACCAGTCTACATTGGTTTAGTTTTAAAGATGATATCCCTTAACTCATTTAGAGTTTTAAACCAACAAAAGCGCTTACAAACTTAATAAATATAAATTAATCTTATTTATAACTCAAGTTTCTTAACTCAATTCTTGACAATGCCCTAGGTACAATGGCACAGTGAAGAGATTTACTCTCAAACAGACAAATCCACTTGGCAAATTGAAGAAAATCCCGAAATCCTTTTAAAACGGTAATTTCTAACAATGACCTAACGAACTAATGATTAATAATGCAAAAGTTGAATTTATTTGTGGAGCTATGAAATTTGCGTTTCAAATGGCTATCGAGTATCTACTTAGTCCTGATAAAGTTTATCGTTAAGAAATTCAAAATGTCGCTACCACATTTGAACCCAAAAAATATTGAATATTTAAGTATTTATTTTTGTTTTATTATAATACTTGTATATTTTTACGGTAAAGTAAGAATATTAAAAGATATGTAGGCTTAACTTAAAAGGCGAAGTCAATGGAACTGATATGCTGCAGTGTCAAATGAGTATGTAATAGAAAATTAAAAAGCACTTATGTAAAAATCGTTACAAGTTTTTGCATTTATTTTTATATGTTTATATAAAGTAACTTTTTAACTATGGGTAGCCATGATTGAAAAGTTTATTATGGAATGTGTATAGGTTTGAATAAAATGTTAATCTTCATGAGCGAGACAAAATTGTTTTTAATGGCTCCAACGGTAGAATAGAAGTGAAATAAAACAAAGGTGATCCCCCACCGGAAGTAGGGTTGCGTAATTATTAAATTGAATCCTATGTCTATGACGCGCTGCTGGCGACACCTATTATCAACTAATCGGTAACTTTTGCTTCATCGGAAGCAGGGATCTAACTTTATATACTTACCAATGTTATTTTCAAAACTATTTTTTTATCCGACTATGACACAACGGCTGACTTTTGCAGGCTAATTGTTTTGTAGAGTATTTTTATGATAGATATCATGCTCATTTGACACTTGCATACGGCCTAAAACAAGCATGCTGTAAAGGCCACTAGGTCCAGTAATACTTGCGACTTTTCGAAAAATGTAAATAAATTTTAATAACTGAACATATGACATTTTAACCTATATTATTAATGTATTTGTGAAGTCGGTATCAAGACAGACATTAATACCGGGGTCACTAACGAAGAGGCTGCGAGTCGGTAGATGTGACGATCGACTTCACACAAATGTAATAATTATGTGGTATGTTTCACATAAAAAATTAGTTTAGAATATTTCTCAGTATGCACATTAGTTATCGTGTCTATTATTAATTTAATTTTACCTCCTACTATCTAATACTTAGCGCCTTTCGCATCTTGTAGGCTCTTAAAAAATAAGCTGGGCTTACAATTTTCTTTTCTCGAAGGATAACAGCAAGCAAAATAGGACTGTATGAAAAGATCTCATCTGATACTTAAAGGTATTATAAATTAGCTATTATATGTTAGAAAAGACTAAAATAATATTCAACGCACGAAATTATGCTTATTGTATAATATAAAAAATCAATAGGATTAAACGAACACACGAGTGACAAAATAAGGGTTTCGAATTCAAGAAAATACACAATAAATAGAATAAAATCATCCCTGTATATTGTATTGATATTCCTTCCTTGTTACACATGCTGGAGAAATAATCCCTTGGGACATTCAAATTACAATATTTGAGGAAAATCTTTATTGAAGGTTTGAATATATTTCTTATAACAATTTAATGTTTTTGCTTTTAATATGTTATTTGTAGTATTAATATTCAGCAAATCAGCTCCAAGTTACTACTTTATGTATATGTATATATATTTTACTAACTTTACATTTCAAATGTAAAGTTCTATTTCGAAGTAATAAAATTAGGTGTAAGCTTAAATTCACTTTCAAAATATCGCATCTGCACACATCAAAACTCAAAAGATATATTTTATTCGTAATTGTTGTATGTTTATACATTTACAGTTTGGAATCTAATCGTGTATTTCTGTGTTTTACTGCTTCCGATCTAGAAAACCAGTTTTGCACAAATAATCATTGAGATTTAGAATGATTTTAATCTTAAATACAGACTTATAAAACAGTTTTTTATATCATATTTTGTTGAATGCGAATTGAAATTGATTTTTTATTATCATTACATAAACATTATTTACCTTAATGTGAGGCAAATAAGACTTAAATTGAATTGAATGATCAGTGTTTCGGTGAATGAATATTGTTATGTTGTGGTGAGCTCTCTATTATCGTTAGGTTAATTGTTTAAGTTTAATATAGGTTCAATGTTCAGTTCTAACTTACAATAGTTATTTACCCTTTGAGGATGAAATGTTATTTCATTTAAGGCTATTGTTTCCAAGAGCTATATTGAGATCATTGAAATTTTAGGCTTTCAAAGACTATACATTACAAGTGGACAATAAAAAGTTTTTAAATTATACCTGTTATGTATACGTCGAAGTTATTTATTTCATTGGACAGGTTAGCCTGAAGTGATGTTGGATAATGCCCTATTTTCTTTAGTCTTCTGTAGAATTAAAAAAAAATTACTGCGTGTGTTTGATTTATTTTGATACTTTTAATGGATATAATTAACAAAATTGTCTTTTGTTAATAGCGGCTAAAGTCTGAAATGGCTGGACTTGTAACTTATAATCATTTGGTACTTATTTTTAAGGTTCCTCATAACCCACAAGCACATTACAACCAAGGAAATCCTATCGGGTGGTTATAGTGTGGTAGTGTTGTTTTTTCAATCCGCAAAGTTTTCTTTGACCATAAACATGTATATACGATAACATAAAAGAAATCCAGGTGGAACTGCGGCACATCGCTATATCATTAATAAATATTGATGTAAAAGTGTGCTTCACATTAAATTGCATTGTCTGAAAAATGCTCACATGTTTATAGAAAATGATAGAATCGCATCAAAATATATAAATTATTAGGGTCCATGCATTATTATGCAACAATCTGTAATAATTTATAGCAACTATATTTTAGAAACGGCAATAAAAAACCCTAAAACACGTGGTTTCGCGAATTAATGTCAACCGCCATGTCTTGCGCAATTTATCTTGACAACAATCATTTTTACAGCGTTTCCCCTCGTGTGATTAATGATGGATAGATTCCTGAATAATTACCAAGACTTTTAATATTCAAGTGATTCCATCATACACGCTGTTTTAACTCCTATTTCATTACAAATAATGTCTATATTGTTTTGATTGTTTAAGATGACCCTTGATGTATGTCAAAAATTGAATTGACGTAAGTAACAGCGGACTTTTGAAACGATCATAATCTTTATATCTGCGGAATAAAGCAGTTTTTGTTGTTATATAAATAAATATTATACAAAGCGTGAATGCCATTCAATGCAAATCTCGACTGGAGTTTTGAGGGTAGTATGCGTTATTAATTTGTTATAATTGTCCCCTGTATTTGCTCGCATGTGGCATTTTTATTGCGAATTAGATGTAATCATTAATTTTGTTTTTCTTTTCAATGTAAGTGTTTCGAGTGCGCGTATTATATCATTTGTATATGAAATATGTGTATTATACTTTTATGACGTGAATTTAATTGTGGTATTGGTGACAATAGTTTTCATTTGTTCGATGGAGTACTTTTGTAAGTTTTTGTGCTACGTATTGTTAAATAAAACTTATTTTGAAATCGATAATGGTTGAAGTTTTATGCGTAGTGTAGTCGTAGTGATTTGCATAATGTTTGAAATCATTTTTGGGCATTTCTTTCTCTATTAATTTTATATGAAGTCGTATACTCTATAATGAAACGCTTTGACACGTTTATATTAGCTAGTCTTTCGTAATTTTAACCGTATTTAGTTCACATACTAAAGTTAAACTATATATATATATACGTTAAGGAGACTGCTGAATAGTTTAATGTCTTTGACCTGATTTGACGATGGAACAAGAAACCACCTAAGGCGTGGGGTAAGTTTAAATTATCAACTTATTATTTATCTTATTACCATAAGATTCGATACTAAGAATTCTATTCGTAATAGTAAATACAATGTGGGTAATATTAAATCACAGAGGCGAAGGTTTAGGTCAATACATAATTGATTTAGTAAAATCTTGTCATTTGATATTTTGCCAAACACATGACATTGCCGCATTGGAGTAATATTTGAATATCCTTAAAAATTTGGCACTAACATCAATCAATACGTATGTTATTTTTCATAAAGACATACGACATCACGAATCAGATGCAAATAAAAAAATATCATGTGATTATAATATACATAGTTGTAATTATGTATAAAAATAATTATTAAGCGATGTTCCTTGTATTTAATAGAAGTAGTATATTTTGTTCAATGCGTCTAAAGAGTATGTAATGATTAAATTTATTGCAATTTTAACACGTATCTACAGCGCACCCTCTATTTGAGATATTAATTTGCATTCCCATTACCCAACTCCCTCTGGCATATGTAAATTGTCTTGTTTATTTGTCAAATTGCCTTTGGTTAGATTTAAGCTGATTTTATTAATAATGGATGAAATTTTCGCGACGAAACAGTGAACAAAGAGTTTTTCACTTTAAACATTATTTATTAATATTAAAGTTATTTGGATGTGCATATATTATTTAAATAAAAGTTCTGGATGTTCCACCACGTTTAAGCTGGTAACCTCACAAATGACAGTCATTGACATTGTGTTTCCGAGATGTATTAAATGTATTTCAGCGATTTTGTTGACTTATAACTAAACTATGGAAGTTTTGATGCTATACCGAGACAGGCTACCCTTTTCTCCCACATATATATACAGAAGTAAAGATTTGGGAGTTCAGAATTCACCATATCGTTTTAAACTTTAGAAGCTCTAAAGGGTACAGTACCACTCGAGGTGAAGTCACACGGAACAATTTGGTCCCCCGTTGCGTCGTTAACGGGTTAAATGAACAATCAAATGAATATCGTTACCCGTTCATTAGTTGACATCGAGTATTTATTGATTGATTAAGAATTTTATGAGTGTTTGTTTGGAAGTATCGATTTCAGAAACAGTTTTAACAGTTGTCGATTGTTATTCATTACATATTAAATTTCCTCTTAAGTTTTTCAATTTTTGAATGTTTAAAATAAGAAGTTGACAAAATCATTAAATTAATAATTGACGTTCTATAGCTCATAAGCTAACCTTACATGATAAAGAAATCTCTCTTTGTGAAACATACTTAACTTTGCTAAGGCTGTTTGCCTCTCTAAGATTTAATCTGTACCGAAATTCTTCATTATGCCTTTATTGTTTTAAAACTTATACAGTTTTAATGTTTATGACGTTAGTATGTACAGAATAGATTATTAAATTACAGCCCTTCACAATACTCGTCGAATAGTTCCTTGTATCCCTTACAACGCCATTGTTCGCACAAACCGACATTGTTATGATATTAAAAAGATATACCAATTTCATCAAAAACTATTTATTTGGAGTCATTCGCGCGAAAACTGACGGTACTTTCCGGTTTTCAAGTGGTCCACTCGATTTGTTTATGATATACATGAATTGATTTTGAACTGTATTATATGTGAATAGAGTTTAAAATAATTATTGTATGTTTTGTATAGGTCTTTGAAGTTATAAGTGGCCGCATCCGTTTTTGAAATATACCGTTTTAGTTATAATTCATTGTGTATACGTACTTTAATTATGTAAAAAATGTGAAAAATACCTTTACTATAGTTACGAGAGAAATTGTTTTTGGTGTTTATTAAGCTGTTAATGTATTTAAGTACATGGTTTCAAGGTAGGTAATAGATCGTGTGTTGATGATTGTATGACGTATTATCGTATATATGGCCAGGGATGAAGATTAAGAAAATCATGAAATTGCAACAATTTCAAAATATTCATATTACATCTAAAAGTATAAATTATAACTCCAGTTAGAAATTTTGCTAGATTGTCTATTAATTTTACGATAAGTGCTATCAAAACTGATCACTCATGAGTGAAATGCGTCAGCACTGTAACTGTGAGAAATCCTAATCGTCAGCTCAGTCCCCAACTAAGCATTAAATGGTTCCATACCCCCGGGACTGGACGCGTGACTTGCCAGTATAACCCTAAACATGGCAATTTCATATCAAGTGTAGGTGAAAGACAGGAAACTCATTCGAGATTTAAAACCTTAACCTATGAGTTAAGTTTACGTTTAAGTTAAATTATTAAGTTCTAGAAGTGAAGAGTAAACTTAGCCTCAGTCTATAAGACCACATTACAGTTGCTACTTTGTGTGCACAGTACCTTTCCGTAAAATATATTTGTAGCAAATAGGCTACTGATCTAACTTAAGTCTAAGTTCGAAATCTCAGCTCAAGTTTTGACATAGTTTCAATACTTAATCGTGATAAAATTCTTTCATTTAAATAATACTAAAGTAAAGATTTCAACTTTACTTAAAATACCGCGTAAATATAACTAATTCTTTCAACATATGATTAATTAATTTTCATGTATAATCTGTATATGTTAAGAGATTCCCGGTCAATATGAGACTGCCCTTATGTGAAAGGGTCCTCTCTGAGATTGATTGTCTACGCAGTACGCTATGAATAACATAAGAAGCTTCTTTAAGCTCTATAACGTGTTGCAAATTTAGTAAAAGCATCTATGCACATTAAATAGCCCTTGGGCAGCTTTTTAGAGGAAACTCGATAGTCGATTTAGCACGTTTAAATAGAATTTTTTTTGGGAAAGAGCCATTACTAGAGATCTATTTTATACGGTATATCGTTTAGGAGCTTTTAAGTTTGTAGTTTAGGTTATTTTTAATACAGTTTTATTAGTTTTACTTGTAATTAGCCAACAAAGTGGCCAACTTTGTATTTAGAATTTACTTATTTCCGATTTTTGTATCAATATGAAAAATACTAGACTAGCTGTGCCGCTGCCACTTCCTGTGCCCTCTTCGTTTGTATCACATACTATAATAAATAAATTTTATAATCATTAAGAAGCTTAGATACTATGAACCAACCTTAAACACATGCTATCCAGTGTTTGAGGAACTGTTGAAGAATAATTCCTTGATAAACTATTGTTCTGTAACTTTAACCGTTTACGCAGGGCACGTAACGGAGGCTGTCAGAAATAATACATTTTTCACATGAGCTATCGGATACTCAAAGCATTTATCATTTCTTATCAGTAGTATATGAGTTTGGCGCATTCGACCAAACAATCAAACTCTTCAACATTACTTTATTAGTAGATAAAGAGTAATAACTATTTAACATTCTATTCGTTTACTATAACAATCAGTTGTTGGTTAAAAAATTGGCATATTACTTGATAATTTTAACATTTACAATTTACCCTATATTTTGGTGGATAGAAAATTGGTTTTGTTGAAAGGTCGAGCCCCGGCGAAGGGACGCGAGCTATTGTTGTCACCACCAGTCCTAACTAGTTAAACATAAAAATCCAACATCTTATATTTACTACTACTTTGAAGAAAATACGAAATTATGTATACTAAATAAGTAAAAATATGAAATCTTACAAGATATGAGGTATTTTGGCCTTATGATTTAACAAATGTTTCATATATAGGCCAAGAACACATTCTTGATTACTTAACGATGTGCTGTATGTGTTCTTATTGTCGTGCCCAAAAGGACTTCAGTTGTTATAAGAAAAAATTGTTATTATTTAAACACTCATCTTGACCTCATATATCTATAAAATATCCATTGGTTTCTGATAAGCTGTCAACAATCCTACTTTGCCTTATTATAAAGTCTTTAGTATTATCATGACAAAGTCCTAAAATAAATAAGAACCTTATAATTTTAGAACCTTGAGACCCAGTGTAAGTATCGTAAATGGTAGTCATTACTGGTATCTCTGTAACGACTGTGTTCAATCAGATAAAACTTTAGGACAATGGATGTATGCTGCAAAGAGATTGTAGATGTAAGTCGTGAGGTTGATTGAACTTAAAGTTATTTTTGAGGAAGCTTTCTAAGAAGCCAATTGTATTCTAAAGCTTAGGAAAACATGTCTTCATTTATCGTAATTGAGACGAACCAAAGAT
>JAOSYY010000009.1:463958-530002 GCA_025727935.1 Hebomoia glaucippe | reverse complement strand
TAATGAAATTAATTGCATTAAAATTTTAGAATTAATCAATATTTTATTTCAATTACGATTATCAAAAAATCACCAAAATAACTCGTCTTTTCCTTGCGCTAGTTTTATTGTAGGCAACCAAAGATTAATGAAATTAATTGCATTAAAATTTTAGAATTAATCAATATTTTATTTCAATTACGATTATCAAAAAATCACCAAAGTAACTCGTCTTTTCTTTACGCTAGTTTTATTGTAGGCAATATGTAGGTACATAGTTCGTTTTACTTTTTACAGCATTAGCTGTCCTTAAAGTTTATTTGCAAGCAATCAATTCAACAATCTATTTAACGATATCTTTCACGTCCACAATCAAGCATAATAGATTAATACCGCGAGAATAGTTATATAAGAACGGTGACAATCAACTCAGTCGCTAAACATCCTCCAAGTGACTGACAAACAGACAAACAGTCCTATTGTATGAATACTGTAGGTAGAGGCTGTGATGAACACGATTGACTTCTGGTTCAAGCCACGAGATTAAGCGATTTTATACGGCTCTAATTACACATTGTCAAAAACGTACAGTTTTCTAAAACGGAAAATGTGATTTAATAGTATTGAGAAACTACTCATACAAATGCTTAATCAGGAGGTATTTTACTTAAAAAATATTTGTCAAAAACATAAATATAAAGCGGTACAAAACTCCATTACTTGGTACAGTCAACCGAAGAAGTGCCTAATGAGTTTATGTTGTAATGTAAAGCGAAAAAGAAAGAGAATCGTGGATCATGTTATAGTCAATTACAATTAGATATTAAATTGAAGGGGGCAGGAATTATAAAAAAAACCATACCAGAAGAGGCTGGCATCATATTTGTCTTCACAGCGTGTTTATAAAAAATGATCTGTATCATCAATAGTTTCTCCAAAACCTACAATTACAAAATAAACTGTGAAGAGAAATTCTTTTCAGCATCCCGTGTTCTTGTAACAGTTTACAAAATATACTTTGTTTTAATAGTTAATCAATTGGACTTGAACAATATCCGCTACAGTCTGTGACCTAAGAATACCCGAAAATTTAAAATATGTTTACAATTCGTGGTGATTAACAATGGCTGCCGAAAATCAATAATACGTAACATACTAATTATAAAAGATGATAATGGCCGGACGTAATCTATTGCTACATAGAAATAACGTCGGAAAATTTGTGTGTTTGTATTATTCTATTTTACGTAGTCTAAAAATTGAGCGTTGCTTACGCTATAACGACAAAGGTAAACAGAAAATGTTACAAGAATATACTACAGACAAAAAAATCTATATACTTTCTTTGTAATTACACATCGAAATATATCTATAGATTTGACTAATAATAATTACATATTTAGATACATAATGTCAGAATCCACTATTTTGTTTACTAAAGAATACGACATGAAGAGCAAGAACTAACGTTAGGTAAAAAGCAAACATAGAAGAAGGATGTTAATATTTTTCATTATACTTTTGAAACGGGCGCCAACCGCAAATTATAGTGCTAATATTCTTAATGTATTTCAAACTGACTTTAACAAATATTTATATACGATTTAGGTAATCTATGTACAATTGTACAGTATAATGATATCACGTAATTATTTTGTCTGCTTTCTAAGTACGTCTACGTTGCCAATAAAATATGTTAATTTATATGTATTATGTGTTATGTATTTGAGGGCATATGAATACTTCATTGAGTTTAGAAAATCGCCGAGAATAATAACCGTATTGGTAAAGATTCCCGTGGGAATATTATGTACCAGTGAAAAGCGTTTCAACGAAAATACCAAAGATAAAAACTTTTCAAAGAATTTTCCACACGTCTCGAGATAGACAAGCAATAAATTTAACAAGTTTAACGCTAAGTTACCATAGATTAAGCTTGACAAATTATGTCAGTTTAAAGTTTGCATTTTAAAGAATAAATATATACTTATGTTTTGACATACAGCATCGAATTGTTGTTAGGCACAAAAATTGTAATTAGTGCAAATTCAAGTAAAATTAAGCAATATAATATGTATGAAGTTAAAAAAAATAGATGCCGTTTCACTCTTGTTCATTAAAGTGATACAAGATATAAAATCATTATTTTTTCACTTTTTCAATTGGACCAAGTATGACATCCAAAATTAGATTACACTATTTTTTAGTTACAAATGAAGCTAATAAAAAGTTTCGAATTGGGTGGAATGATCAAATTAAAAAAAAATCGTACGCCTTGACAAAATATTTTGACTCGAAAACCTACTTTTTTATAAGAAATAAACAACCAAAGTGTCTGGCGTAATTTTATTGCACTGTGTTAATATTTGGATTAATTAGTCTAACGCACATGTGGGATCTGAGATCAGTGTTCAACCTTATTTCTATTACATTAAAGACTATAACAGTGTGTTTAGTTTCGCAAGTATAATGGGACATGTCGTTAATATTATCTAAATATTTTTACTGCGGATCGCTCGTAAAAGTTGATTGAAGTCCAGTTCGATAACTTTGCAACAATAGAATAAATTATTAGCCCCTAAACGTGTTACGAGTGTACTTTATTATGATTTAAGGCTAATAAAGGTGGCTTACATTAGCACTTGTACTATATTTCCTGAAGGAATTGTTTGATGACATGAATTGAAGTATCTTGTTACAGCTTCACAGAAGTCTTGATCAAGGTATAACTGATAAGCCCTTGATAGTCTAACCTTATAACAATAAAAGAATAGCGGTACATCGATTTTCATAATGCAATTTCCACTAAGTGAAACGGTTGGGAAGAATATCGAATTGATGTCAGAGTCCTCATAAACAATGTTTATAAAAAAGTTACAAGTTTTTTACAAGTTAAAACGCGTTTCAGATTTCGACAATTCCTTGCCTGTTGACTGTCGGGTAAAATATTTTCCGATAGGATTGGTTACAAAGAGAGGCCAGAAGAAATAGTCAGTGGAACAAAAAACATTTGACCCATACCTCTCTAAGGAAGGCGAAAATTCAGTGCTGGTATGTCGATTGGTGTAAAATCTGGTAGTATAAGCTCAAGATCACCTTGAATCTTTTGCAAAGTCTAGCCAATACATCATTTCTATGCCTTCTTCAAACATGTAATCTAGTTTATGTGCGGTTACACCCGTCATACTTCGTTAATTCTAATCTCTTTAAAAAATATCACAAAGCATGTCACGCTCCCGTCAAACATCGATACATACCATGGGAATTTCAATCAGACACTTAGAACCCTTCGTTAGATAAAATACAATACTCACCTGAACCCCCTCAAAAATTAACTGGTTTCCCATAATACGTATTTAAAATACATATGTCCGTCTTTGAATACATTATTGATATTATATGATAGTTTATTTTAGATATTGTGTCTTAGTTGTGCCGCTTTGTAGCTACAATGTGAGGGTTTGACGGGTACACTGGACAATGCATCGGATTTTGGTCTGTGTCGTTAGTACGGGTCATCGGCTCCGATGCGATTTTGGACAACTTTTGACGGGCTGTCACTCGTTATTATTATTTTGTTGATTGACAAGTTTACGGATTGACAGTGTGTTTATTTAGAAAATAATTGTATACATTGAATAATGGTCTTTAACTTGGTGCAACCCTTTGTTAAGATTAAAAAATGCTTTCAATTTCTCTTCAACCATATTTAAGAATAAAAAATATTGATAGGGGCATAAATGAGGAAAATAACAGAGCTCTTAGCTTTACTTCAGTTTCTTAGATATGCATATATGGCGTATCGCCATATAAGGACATGGCTACATTGACGTTGTTCATCCACAGAAAATAAATAATATACGAAAATGTCGAAGGTATTATCCAAATTGTCTCGTCTTATGACAAAACGCTCATTTTTGTATTGACTGCGTTTCGAATTTTTCACATCAGTGAATTATGTTTTTCTTTTAATCGATAGGAATACAAAGCTCACCTAAAGTGAGCGATTCCTGTCGGCAATAGACAGCTCCACGGCATTAGGCATATTTCATCACTTCTTCTTTTAGAGCCGTACTGCGGCCGGCCGTATTCTTTTTTCGAGTATTCGGACAATCATAGACAGTAGTCGAAACGCGTGCAACACTTCACGACGCAAGCAGCTCGTACCGGAAGGACACAAATATCACAAATTTGAAAATGTAACTGTGTTCCAAACGATACCCGAAAAAAACTATTTTAATTTTGAAATAAATTTTATATAAGAATAATTATATAAAAATGTGTATTTATTAAATAAAAATAATTAAATGTCTATTCGGTTTAAGACTATGACTGTCAATGTATTTTTAAACAATTAAGTCATACATGTCTTAGATTTAATTAAAACTGTCGATTTGAGTTTATATACATGCTACTACACAAAACCAAGTTTCTTAAATTTGTTAAGGGGTTTTTCGGATGAGTTACTATCCATTTGTTCGTCTATTTAGCGCTACGTGGTTTGGAAGCAAACAATGCGGTTTTGAGACGATAATTGATGAGACAAAGATTAAATTGGAGCGGTTTCTATAACAAGTCAATGTTAAGTCTGGGATTCGTTTAGTATTGAGCTATTTCTAACTAAATTCCGATGATTATCAATACTTTTTACATTATATATACAACTATACTTACCAGTAGAGAGTTCATTACATTTAGGTTTGGATATGTATAATTTAATCTATCATTTGCCCGAAGTGACAACATGTATTTGCTTTAACGTATACACATAAACGACATACAGCCCTCAAAATAATCTGCTAAGTAAATACACAAAAGACGCCAAAATAGATAATTTGTAATGAACAAATGAAGTCACATCCCAAAACCAGTATGCATAAATAAAATTAAAATAGCTGAAGAAAGACGAGCATGTTTTATACAAAGAATTTGTGAGCGCTCTAAAAGTGTTAATTTGCTCAAATAATGATCATAGCCCTACTTAGTGGCTCAGTGACGCTTCTTAGAAGGGCACTGTTTATGAAAATATAGGACTTCTGTAGTACGCGTCATACTGGACACAGGTGGAACGGAGTTGCTATAGTGAATATTTTTATTGAATAAATAATATTTAAAATTGTTTAGCGATAGTCATGCATTGCTCTTTACAGCAGTTATTATTAAAAAAAAAAACATATAAAATTATGGCTCGAATTCTGAATGTTCATTGAATATGAAAACTGCGAATGAAGTAACGCTTGGCATGTTAACATTTTTCTATAAGGCGCATTTCTAAATATCTCACGCAATAGTAAAACATAACATTCCATTTTTATTAGTATTTTACGGTGACTCGAAGTTCATTCATAATTATGATGTTACATAACTTTTATTATGTTACTCGTCGGTACGTTATATGGAAGTGAAATTCGACAAATTTGATTCTTGTATATGCATATACATTCAGAGGCATTTGGAAAATAACTGTTTTGATATTATAAGCATACGCTTTGTTTTGATTTATTTGTAGATTAACTTTTAGTTTGAAGCATCGTTTTTTTCATGAAAACAATGCCTCTATAAATTTCCTTGTCCACAACGAAATGTTCCTGGCACCGTCCATTACTTAAACAAACCCAGGGTTTGTGTGTAGTGCCTCCACTTTACACCCACGTCACATCCCACTATATCATATAAATGTATGTCACAACATATACTAATCATATTACTTTGCGCCTGTCAGACTTTTAAAATTTCTTAAGAACCCTTAGCTTTCTATCGAAGCTTATTCTAAAAAACTGTTTCGTGAGTACCAATATATAAACAAACGCTAATTTTGCATTTTTTTTAAAACAACAGTAAAATCTTAAAGAAATATTGGTATCAATATTGTTAGTTTTATCAATTATGAAAACAATTGAAAATATTCAAAACCTGGACAAAACACTTAAGTCTTGAATAGTGAAGTGTTGTAAAGTGCGTACGAATTTTCGAATGCTAGAGATAAAAATTAATTTCATGTTCGTATATTGGTCTGTCGTAAATATTACCTTCATTTACTGGGACGAAGAATTATTAGTCTATTTGATGTCGTATAGGACTCGCAGGTCATGTCTATGTTATAGTAGAGCACACGTATTGTATATGAACACATTGACAAGAAAATCTTAAAAATCTTCTATCACGCTGAAACACTCTCAGAAAAGGAAAAATGCTCCATAAATACCAGATACATCATTAGATCTGTTTCAATATGCCAAATCTTAGTATTAAGATACAACCTATTAAGCAAAAATTTGTCAAAAGCTTTTCGAGCTATGGAAAATATCTCCTAACCATAAATAACTCTAATTACAAGAAATACTCAGGCACACCAACTGTTCACATACTCTGTCTATGTTCATTTATATCTAGTGTACCTTCGTCTCTATATAAAATATTAGGAAATGAATGTTCAAAAACGAAATCACGCTTTTCCGTCATTTGTTGAGTTATTATGAAAATTATTTCATGATCGGAATGTAGAATGGATGGAAAAATTTCGGTACAAAAATTCACACAATTTGTAATCCCAAATACTCGATTACTAAGTTGATCCACCCTCGCGTTACCACAAAACCGCACGCTAAAAAACTTAATCTTGAAATCCCAACATTTATTGGGCACTAAAGAGTTGTTAGGAAACAGAGCCTCGCCCATAAACACACAATCTTTACGGGCCCAAGACAATGGCAAATAAATAATACAACTTATAGAAATGGACACGCTTTCGCAAAACCTCAGAGCACAATTGGCTAGGCTGTAGCCGCGACTTCGCACGGTTACGTGACGGTATTTTATTGGGTTCTGACCACAGTATATAAACTATACAACATTTTATTTAATCGAATTTAATCTTGGATAGTGTTTAAACTCCTAATTTAAGCTGTTTATTGTAATATAGTTGTAAGCTTATTTTGAAATAGTGGTCTGCTTTTATACATTAGGTTTTACCAAGTACCATAAATATAGAAGGTATTTTTCTGATGTACAACTAAATATAAAACCCTATTAAAATAATATACAACAGTTCATATAATTTACTTATTTAGCATCTATTTGTGCAAAGTCCATAAATAATATAGTAAACCGACGAGTTATTATCTCCAGTTTTTTGCAAAGTCGTGTTAATATCAAATGCCTTCATATTCAAGTTCTAAATCCAGCGATATTAAAAGCTTCTTGTACCAGCATGGACAGCGATAACTATATACAACAAAAGCGATTTTTAATTACGTTTCGACGTACTGTTTGTATCATATGTACTGTGGATTCAGTGTGTTGAGGCGTGATAGTTGAACGGTTAGTCTCAATTTAACTTGAAATTGTCTAAAGTTTTACTTAATTATTAAATTTTTACAGGACTATTAAATCATGGATAATTCTAACAGATTTTTTATTATTATCTGTGGCCTAAACGGTTAGCACTATCCAAAGCATAGTTGTCATTAACATAAGACGGAATAGTTTCATGATAATTTAGATATACAAACTATAATAATTTGTAAAGGAATAAAGCGTCTTTCGAACGTGTTTCGACATTTTTTTATGGTAACACATATATATATACGACTTATTTGTTGGTAACACATAACTCGGATAAAACAAATCATTATTTTTATTCATCGTTATGCAGTGGAACCGGATTTTTCTATATTTTCTGATTTTTAACAGTATTGGTTATCAGCCATTACGGTATTCTATCACTAAAGGTTATCAAATTCTTCTTCTAAGTGACAAAAGCTCTTTCATAAGACCAAAAGTGATTTAGAAAGATGTAAGTTTTACTACCAATAGATTCTCTACGTCCATAATGTTCGAAACAAGTATTTCCTATAAAGAATCCCTTTCAAAGCAACAAAGACTTCTCTGTGAGCAACAAGTAATTATCTTCTTGTTTTTTATTTCACAAGAAAACCGCGTTTTTGCATTGTGTTGTCGAAACAAACGGGCAACGGGACGGGACCTCGTAAGGATATTGAAATATTGTCTCATAAAAATCTTCTCAGAGCCAAATCGTTCAACTTAACGAACCGACGTTTGACGTATGACTTCATTTCTCTGACTTCGATGTAGTTTTGCTAACATAGATTTGCAATTCCTTTTTTACAAGTGATCTCTAATTTGAATTACATAGAAACTATATTGCTGTAACAAAACTTTGATTTGTAGAATATAACATTGTTCTGGAAGATGGTTTTGAAAGCATTTCGACCGCAAGGCAATGAGATAGCTCAGTTGTGCAAAACAAAGATTCGGTTTATAGGTGTGTTTGTGATTTACTGGATCAGGCGGTTTAGGATGTTTTTAAAAATCTTTAAGAATATATCTGTGGAAGTAACATTTGGTAGAATCCCTTAGTATAAGTGGTACGTAACGCTCAATCCAGGAAACACGGGTTTGATTCTCGTCTGCTCAAATGTAATATATTAATGTATTCAATTTTGTAATTTCTATAAATGTACTATTCGTATATTTCGTTCGTATTTCTGAGTATTAAAATCATAAAAGTAATATCTATCGTTCATAGCTATAAAGAGTATAATATGAGTAGGTACTAATGTGAAAATTCCAATTTCAGTTATAATTCACTGAGTTCTCAAAGTAAAAATAATTAGAACCGAAATTGTTTTATCTATGTACTCGTGTCATATAATTATAAATATACTAATATCAATACATAAACTGCTATGATCATATTTCCTTTCAGCTCTGAGTAGTTCTAATAAAAACGAAACTTGAAAGTTTATTTCTAGTTACTTTTTTAAACTTGGCAAACATTCTTATTAGTGATTAATAATGGCTTTATTGTACTTATATAGTAAACGTTTCAAGAAAATTTATTAAAGGAACATATTCCTTATTGTTAAGAATTAAAGATGACGTTCCAATGTATTTTTAAAGGCTTATACGACATTTGAAGCGTAAGAAAGATTGCTCATAAAAGATCAAACTTAGTATTTTTCCGAGGATTTATTTCGACAGAGCACGGGATTGCATTTTTGTTCATCCATTGTGCAGGGACAATTGTGTTAGTCCAAGTTAGCTCGTTAATTAAACTAATAATTGTGGTTTTTGATGCTTTGACGACGAATAATATTTTAAAGCTGGCGTCGAAGTGAGCTTTCGTAATAGAACCTTTATAAATAATAAAAGAAGCTTGGAGATATGCTATCTAAAAAAGTGTTGAGATTTTTGTACACATACAATTTTAATAGGTATGTAACGGCAAGACACTCCTTTACTACTCGGTAGTATAGGAGTGTCTTGCTTCCTATGTTACTGTCACGATTTCAATAATTATATTATTTTTCTATACAGATGATCTTATGTACTATACCTATTTCTTTTAACGGGCGTGGAAAAATAATTAGGGTGACTGTAAATTGTTTCCCTGTTATTTTAAATACATATAACAGGTTGTATAATATAAGAGGACTTAAGTACATATACGAATTCTTTCTGGGATTATCGATCAAGGATATAATATGCGTGTCCAGATTCCATATATTAACAAATGCAAATGCAGTGTTATCACAGAAATACGTAAATTAACCCGATCCAAGCGACACACCTGCTGGGTGAGTACACGAGTTCTTTACCGCGTTTATGTTTGCAATTCTAACTTTAAGTTTAGTTAAATTTTATACAGAGTAACGGAACAAATTGCACAAAATGTTAACCCTAAACTGTTATCACTGGATCACCATCAAATATCACCCCAAAATATCCACAAACAGATATAGTCCGGCTTATCGAACGACCAGTGTTTGTGACCTCGCAAAAATAGCGCCTCTCAACAATTTAATGAACAAAGCTAGTATAACCAGGGGTCATAGATACTGAATGGGCCAAAAAAGTGATTCACAGTATAAAATAATACAATAAACACAATCGTTTTGTACACGCCCGTCAGTTTTGATTACGCACAGAGTAGATCTGATATAGAGAATTTTGATAGGTTTAATCTAGGATATATGCTTTTTATTAAAAACGAACTTTTACTATTTTGTGTACTGTAAATACAAATCTGGGTATAACATTATTACTTTTGACAAAACGCAAGTTAATTATGTATTTTATTTGTACCTTGGCAATGGGTGTTTTAATCGTGATATAATATGGCGTATGCGAATATATTACTCACAATGTTAAAAATATATACATAACGTCATTATATATATATATATATTACATCATATATATATATATATATATTACAGAAAAATGACCCCAGAGAGACACAAGCTTACAACTTGATTTTTATAAGATTTAAAAAGTTCTTTTAAACGTAAGTTTCATTTTAAAATAATCTCTGTTGTAGTGTTAGACTATTTTGTAGTTAATATGTTCCCAACAATTGGTCCTGTCGGACCGCGTTAGTGTCTCAAAAGGATTTAATTTTATATTCATGACGTCACGAACTAATCCTCTTCATAGATGTATCGTTCGCAAAAAATTGTATTGAAAAAGTATTTTATTTTTCGTTCCGTCAAAGTGTATTGTTTTTGTTCACTATTTTGCAGGGTTCTTGATTCGATTACAGGAACTAATATAAATCTTTATATATAAGCTGATTAGCTTGTACAAATATACTCGTTTAGTAGATCAAAAAAATAAGAATTCTTCTATGAATACTATTTTCAGTTAAGGTCATTCTGTTGTATATCAAATTCATAGGAATATGATATATTATAATATTAATTACCGTGAAAACGTTATTTTAGAAAAAATACATATGAATCAACGAATTTTAAAGACAGCCTTTTATGAGAATTTGTAACAGCGCCATCTAGTTAAACTACCTTCATATTTTCAATTAATTTCATAAACTTAGACATTAGTATAATTTCGCAATTCTGCTGACGCTCCACATTCATCTTATCTCTCGTGCATTCACATACAATTGCAAACAGTACGTCTCCATTGTAATGTCTAACTTTGAGTGACGTCTCCTTTTGTAAACAAGCAGCGTCTGAGCGCAGTAAACTGATCCTCTACTATAATTGGAGCTGGGATTCGGGTGACAGATGCGATGTTTCATTACGATAGTTGTATATCTAATGAAGTGTTAATTGAAAACGTTGAAGGAACAGAATTTACTTTGGATGTGGTTGATCATTTTCATTGTTGTTGAATGAAATTGGCTTTATGAAGCGAGAAGAGATCTGTTTATACAATTTTTTACGTCATAACCAATTCATCATATATAATTCAACCAAACAAGATCTTTAATAATGAAATAGTTAATTGTTGACGTATATTTGATTACTTCTGTCAGTAAGAGATTCTATATCTATGCGTGAATTGAAGTTAAAGCTTTTATTTAGGCTGTCTTCAAACGAATCATAAGAAGGCATAGAATTATTCTGTCAATTTCTAATAATATTTTCCATAGTATGGTTCTCCAATAAATAGTACTGTTTTGAAGAAATTATCAACTTCTGATAATTTTCCAATACACGCGTATAATATCGCGAAGTGCAAAAGCAGAGATAAATGAAAGATTAATAACAGAACATAAACATTACATCAACAATGTATAGAGTCATGAAGACATCACTGCTGCTAACAAAAGCAACATTCACTCGCCAGACTCTACATACGAACAAGAGAGACATCGAACAAAGTCGCTCATTAATTTTCAAAGTGTGTTACAAACAGGAGACAAAGGCGAGATTCCAAAAGCTGACCGGACTGTTTGTCATGACAATAGTATTGAATTGAGCCGTGTTACACGCTCAATGTTATTCACATTCAAATTATATCGATACGCCGCGTCAGTCTTAATGCGACGTTTGAATATTTTGTGAAAGCTATTCTTTGATTTGTTTATTGTTTTCCACTATCTTTTGTTTATGTGTAATTGTATCGGTTGAATAAGAAATTGATTTACAAGTATTCAAGGTGTATATGAAAAATGTTTATAAAACTAAAATATCTGAGTCAACGTCGTTATATAGCGTTTCAGAACACTTTGCCTCTGAATTTATGTTCTTCAGTTTTCTAATTTTGCTTATTATTTTTATTTGATAAACCAGTATACAATATAAATATACATTCATATTTCTGTCTCAGAAAAAACGTCAGTGATAATTAACCAATTACTAAAGAATTATAAATAAGTACCATATTATAAATATAAATCTCATTCTTAATTAAATACCTGTTAACACGTAATTTTGTTGAATGATTGAATAAGAATCTGCAAAATCATTACAGTTTCAGCAACAGAACGGAATGAAAATAAGCAAATTTAATCTTCCTTAGCTTCCGCGACTGTTACAAAATTATGCCTTTTGATCCGATAATATATTGTAAGACACATGACCCGGTAGTGTCAAAGTAAACCTTACTTGTGTATGGGTATTGTTAAAAACAATATATGTCAGCCTACTGCTACGGTAGTTCTAATCTATGACAGTTAGGACTCCCCACAAAGGTAGATGCGTGACCATTACACCATTAGTCAACTATTGTCTATGACTAGAACAAAAGCGTAATATGCTGTCATTTTTTAAACGACAGTAATTATTATGAAATCGTTTCGACGAGTTTTGAAATGAGAAGTTGTAGTGAATAATGGTGTATTTTTTTGAGTTGTTTGTTTGTCTTCTTTGAGGTAGATTACTTAGCAGAAGGCTCTTGTTATTCAATTTTCGGGAAATTAGTCAAATTACAATGTGGTGTTTGTAATTAAATATTTGTAAAATAGAAAAATGTTGCTTTAAGTTTAATATAGCAACTCTTTTGGAACGACCCACTGTAAATTGTATGTTATGTTAAAATAGGAAAATAAATCTAAATAGGTCAACAGCACATCTTTAACTGAAAATTATGGCAAGTCATCTACCATCAAGTTAAGTTGAGCTCCTCATTCTAAAACTATTGAAAAACAGAAATTAAGTATTTTTAAAATTCGCGTACTTAGCTGCTTATTCCTACTATAGAATTTTAATAAGACGTTCTTAAAAATATTTCAATATAATATAAAAACTAGACAACACGATTCTATGAGATAAATGTACATGTCATATGTGTAAATGTTTCTATTCTTCCAAACAAGGAAAAGTCAATCAATAATGATTATTACAAATAAGTATCAAACGAAATTTATATCTAAACGAGAAGCATACGTCACGAATCAGCCACCCCAAGCCACCCTGCAGTGCGGCCACCGACAGCCTAACGAACGTTGAAGCATATTGTTTATGTAACTACAAGTTGCCATAAATAATGCGATGCTATGTTTACCCTTCGCTTACTGTCGTTTTAAAAACACGTCATTATCTACGCTTTTACCAATAAGTTTAGAAAGCAGGTCTTGTAAAGTTCTTCCAAATTATAGATTGTTGTAATTTTTTGTGTTAATTTGGGTGGCCGTAAATACTATTGTTTTTGTTATGGAAGTAAACGCTTAATAAAGTTCAGTAACACCTCATAATTCGATTATTATATGAAATAATATAATGAAACAATTATGATAAAGGCGATGTAATTCTGAATCCAGTAATGCGTTAGATTATAGAATGACGTCTTAAGATTACTATTACGAGGGGAAATTAGAATATATTTCGGAATATAGAAACGACTACAAAGAGAAAATGGAAAACATCCGATTTTCGACATGAATAAGATGGAATACTGATATTAACTCGGTACAGGGACGATTATTTCCAATTCATGTGGGACCGACGTAATCCATTTTGAGGGTGAAAATTCAATCCGATGTCTCGATGGCCCTTCAGTGATTTTTATTTGTTAGGTCATGTATTTGTTTAACAATCCGTTGGGATAAAACACTTTCCATATTGTTCATGATTTCAATTCTGTTTCGCATTAGAAGGAAAGTCTTTGATTATATAAGTGTGTTACCTGTGCCCGCGACGTCATCCGCAAGGAATAGTTTTATTTTTATTAATAAAAAAAATATAAATGAAAAATGCCTTTGAAAGTTCGTCAAAATCGGTCCAGCCGTCTCAGACGTTAGCCGGAACACTAGACAAAAATTGTAAAGAATATTACTTTGGTATATATATCTACCGTGTGTGTGCATTTAATATGAAGTGGTTATTTTAATATTACAAACAAACACTTCAATTTTAATATGTTTGTAAAACTAATTGAGTATTTCTATCGTATGTTTCACTGTTCTTCTTGGAAGATATGTATTGCCAAGATACTTATAGACATTATTGTTATTACTAACAAAAGGAATGTAGCTCTTTATTATAAACATTCAATTTGAACCATACTATCTTTACCCAAATATTTCAAAATAGATTTATTTGTTTATTGTATCGTCAAACAGATTTATATTATTGCCATTATTCCCAGCAGACCGTTACCACGCATCTAATACCATTCATTTGAAAGCTTATGTAAAATTACTGAACCGTACAAAACATATTGCGTTTAAAATCTATTGTAAGCTCTAATCCTGTACGAAAGAGATATCTGACGCCCCCTCTAAGTGGATGTTTAATTTTATTGGTGAATTAATTGTCCGGCGTAGAGTATGGCAAATAAACTGCAGTGCAAATAAACTGGCTGGCTCAAGTGTCATTTGCAGAGCTGAGGATTTAGCTTTAGGGTCTGGAGAGCTTTGTTTAATTAAATTATAATGACGTAACTTGAGGGGACAATTAAAAATATTTCCTTTATAAATCATAATAAAAACGCCCTGTGTCTAATTGATTTTAGTAATAAATCAATAGACGTAATCTCTGTGGCTTTGGTTAAAAGCCTAGCTTAAAAATAGAGTTTTGTTATGGAGCTACCTTTCTTTTAACAATAATTTTTGTAATTTTAATGTAGCGAAATAAGGCTTATATCGATTTTAACTCTTAGGTATTCTAATTCATTAAAAACAACATTAACAAAATTAAGTAAGAAGTTTAAAAGTAAATTCTTTTAGTCAGATTCACTCACGTGTAAACTTTATACAAATTTTCAACGGTGCTAGTAGTTTAATACAACCAGATTTTAACAGAATATGTCTTCTCATCAACGTTTCATCTAATTTCGACATAAAAAATTGCATAATATCACTCATCGTAGACAATACTTCGTTAACTCGTCTATGACTAACAGTCACACGAATACAATGACATAATCTCAATTCTGTCAACCGTGCACGTCGTTACAACCCCTGTACCTTACATCTTAAGAACGTTAATTCCTTAAGTTGAATGCGAAGTTGGTCCGAAAATTCGCCCTACAGTACCCCTGTGTTTACATATACATATAAATCTTTGGACAATCACAATGAGAACAAACGCTCTCACCTCAGTTATAGCTTGTAATATGTTAATTTATATTTAATATAATAAATTCGTGAATGAATAGATAAATGTCCGTGCACAAGGGATATTGTCGCTGGAATACAATGTTAAGCCTTCAATTGCTTTAATCCAGTTTATTGCGTGTCACGAGTAGCTTTTTATGAAGTGCAGTTAAAAAATTGTGCTTTTACACAGTGAGGATTTGTTTTTATTGCAAATTTATTTTTAATACGTTTTAAGTTCTCTTGTTTGAAAAATATACCAAAACTTCTATAACGTTACTATAAATTTTTAATTACCGTAAAAACGGTTTCATTAATAATTATATCTTAGATTTATTCTAATTTTCTCGATTTAAACTTTAATTTACATTCGATTCCTTTCATTCACAAAGTGCTTATGGGAATTACTTTTATGTATCATCCATAAAATTCCCGTAAAGATTTTACCAACGGTAGCCATACATCACAACTGCTCATAAAACTTGCATATACGTCCCCTAAATCAAATTTAATTGTCATAGAAAAATCACAGCACATGTAAATAGGCAGGCCTAGGCGAGATTAGCTCTCATTGAATACTTGTAATTAGGAGATTTATATGCAAAGCTTCGTTGTGGTACCTTATAATAATACGGTGAAAAGTTGATGACCATACATTAATACTGACTTGAGTGGCCCATTGTCGTACCAAATTTGTGGGTCACACCCATTGCAATAGATTTATGACGCGTAATGATTTAATAAGTATATGAAAAAGGATTAAATTTATGGGATGACAACTTCTCAAGGATAAACCGTTGGTCAAGCATAATTTGGGTGCATACGTTCCAGTCCCTTGTTAGAAAATTCCATAAAAGTGAGTAATATCAAACATTTGCTTTCAAGAAATATTTTTTCTTTTTTCCCAAGTTTATAATTTAAAAAAACGTAACCTCTGATTCAAATACACCTAATTATTCTGCACGTTTAAAAGTATAATCATCCTTATTATTACACAAATTCAAAGAATACGTTATGAAAGTCAGAAAAAATAACATGGGTATGATTGACAGAGATTCTGGCATTGTTGCTAAAACACCTAAGTTCATAGGTCGCCGTGGACTGCGCCGCGTCTTTGATGTTTCTTTGTGATCTTGAATATCCGATGTCAAGGAGTGATGGGTAAACAAAAGAGGCCATTGTCAGTGATTCTTTTGTAATATCTGATACTGTCCTGATTTCACGGAGTTCTTGGATGTATTCAGGTATTTTAATTTACATGATGTGCAAAAAATTATCGTAGTTTTCATTTTAAGGGGTTTGACTGTGGCAGATAGCGATGATAATTTTTAAGAGAATTTAGTATTCAACTTTTATCCTTCAGACAACATAAATTAATTGAAGTGTTATTGCAAAAATATATCCTTATTATTAGTGGCAGTGTGAGTTTTCTGAATACTTATAAGGTGATTAAATCTAAACTATAACTTACCGTCAAACCTTACATTAATAAAAGTTTATAAAAATCATCTACACATATAACTAACGTTCAAAGAATGCTAGAAATCAACTTTAAGAGATTTTATAGATAACTAACATATAATACAGAAGTTAAAAGATGAGCAAGAAGCAAGCAGATCTTTAGGTAAAAACGTCATCTTGCCAAGTAATATATTTTGTTAAAAAGCATTACAGACATAACAGCTGTTGTTAAAGGTAAGGCATTTCTTCTAACTTGAGATTACGTTGCGAAGTTCATCAAGCGGAACTAATACTCCAATGTTTGCAGAGCGAAATTAACAGAAAAAGATCCAGAAATAAAAAAAGAATAATGTAAAACTTCTTCACCGTTGCGGCTAAGACTTGTCGCTACTGAACTTTGATTACTGAACTTTAAGGTACTGTTAAATTAAGGGTTATGCGCTTTAAAGGTACATTTTGTTGAAAGAGTTTCACCTTTCGTTTTTAGTCTTGGCAACTTCGAGTAACAAGTATTTGAGTAATGTTCGCTTGCTAGAAACACGATTGCGCCTTCATGCCTTAATCATTAGAACAAAATATTTTACAAAAACCGTATAAAAAGATTCGGTAAGAATTTCCGGTAAAAATCCAGGCTTTACTAAAAGAAATTGTCAATATATTTATAGATCCGACTCTCCCTTACAAATTTCTAAAATCAGTGTGCCCTAGCTGTGGTTATAGGGACCAAGTTGTCGTGACCTCTTAAAATGTAAAGCATTTCTCTTAACTAGTGTTGTTTGAATACTGGTGACTGACGAACGGAGAGCTCAGAGGCACTGGTTTAGGTTCAATGTATTTGTCTTTAGGCCGAGTATGCACGTATCTGAGACAGGAAATTAGGTTTCGATGTTTGAATGTGGTGCGCCACGTATCTACTGTACGGTGTAATGCTACAGTTAAACAAGCTGTGAAATATAACGAATATAATGTTTACTGTATGATGATTCTTATTATACTTTAGAAAAAACTATCGAGGACGTGTGGTTATACAGAGCTTTAACTAGTTTAGAACGTTTTACGATAGGACCCTCAAAAAGTAACTTGGAAATCTGAAATATAGCAACAAGTAATATATTTGTTTAATCTTGTTCGTAAATGAGTTTAAAGGAACATCAATTTCTTCATCTTAAAAGAACAATCTCTATTAAATAATAATAAAATAGTCGAGATTTATTTTACAACAAATTCATTTTGCAAGTCAATTACAATATAATCTAGATTCATCTCAAACGCTTCATAAATTTCTAATTGTATTAAATTGGTACATTTCTGCATAAAGCCATCCTTCAATCCTATATTCGGTCATCGTCTTTTGCATTGACTGTGGTTTTACCGAGATAAGCGGGCATCGGCCATAGGAGCTGTCACACGTATAGTTACGAGTTTGTGATTGGTGAACGAAGCAGAAATGGTTAGGGTTTATTTTCACTACGAGACTGATTAACTAAAAATTGTTTTGTGAAAAACTCTGAATGTATTTACAAATACAAGACAAAATTAAGAGAACAGGCAGCGAAGAGCATTTGCAAGGTTCGTAGTAATTGAAAAGCTCGAACCTCTTTCGTACACTACAAGACTGAAAAGAGTATAATTATAATTCACTTTCATACCATAAATTGGTTAGATACTTCAGCAATATCTTTCAATTCCAAGCTTTCCTGAAGTCAAAACGCGATTTTGTGCTTTCCAGCCATCACAAATACAGCAGGTCATAAATCAGATAGAATTATGAATATTTTGCATCAGGCAATAGAAGCTAAATGAATTTTATCCTATTAAAATTAAAAAAAAAAAAAACTTAGTCGGTTTAGTGAAATACATCAAAAGTTTTGTCTTCAGCCCACCGAGTAGTCGATGAGTCAGCTTTATTATTGTTCTGATGTGTTATTCAACGTAATTAATAGGTGCTAATCGATTCCTTAATTTCACGCGTTTTAGGAATTCATTAGGAAGGAGTACTCGTATTTCATCATTTCTTGACAGTAAAATGCCTTTTATCTTAACTATGTTGCGTTCAGCAGTAATTATTACTTACGAATACACCTATCTACTATTAAATGACAGAATTCACTTATTTCGAATTGCAAGTAGTACTGGAGGCATCGGTTTCAAATCCTGGCTAAACGAGACAAAAGTTATTGTTTCGCTTGGACACGATGCAGAACCCCGATCATCAATTTAATACCTATGATATTACATGAAATATACTGTGAAACTGTATTGTAAATAACGGAGTTACTCTTTACATCAACTTACCTTTTAGAAATATGTTTTCTTTTTATCACCTTTCAAACCTTCTCACGAGAATAATTAGGGTAGCATAAGCTTTATTACATACTGAAGTGTATAAGTAAAAAATTAATGTTCCATATTTAAATATTCAGTTAATTTCTACTTAACAGCAAATTACAATTAAACGGTACAATTTTTTAAATATGGAATTACATCTAGTGATGTCCACATCAGCGTGAAGCGACGTTCGTCGACAATCAACGTCTCCGCGGGGCGTCCCACGTGGCTACCGCGTACCAACGATACCGGGGCGCGCATCGACGCGAGAAAATCGAATGATTGACAACAAACCTAGATGTACACGCTAAAACGAACTCTACACAACCATCATATAGTTAAAAATACTTTGTTATACATAAATGTTTTGAGCATGGATGCACTGAGATCCTGAGTTTTCCGCTAATTATGATGGTAATACGGTTTCATTGCACACGCTCAGTGAGTTTTTAATTTAAGAGGCTCATCACGGGACCGTAAGAGATTTAACCAGAAAATCGTTATGAATTTTGTTCGTTTATTCATAAACCAAAATAGAAGCGAATTAGTTCCTTGAGAAACAATTTAAATAAACCTTGGATTTTAATAATATACCTATTCACGGCTCGAAAAAATCGTAGTCTTAGAAGGAGGTAGAAACAAAATAAATTTTGCCCATCAAGGAAGACGCTACATTAATGATACGACAAAATCATGACACAATACTATTGTTTCGGTACATTGAGCGGTACACAGAAGGTGATAGAGTCCTCAATTACTCATAGCAACATTCACGTCTACATAAAATGGAACAAAAGTATTTGCAAGTAACGCACCTAATAAACTAACTGATTATTATTTTCCTTTCACAAACCGAAATAATCTACAAGAATAGAGGGGGCCATAGAATGCTATTAACAGTACAATAATAGGATATAAAAGCCTGCCGATACAACAGGAGCAATCGAGATAATTCTAATTACACACAGTTCTTTTCGATGTTGTGGATCGATTCACTGGCATTATGCATATCGACGGGCGGTCTCGATTGTACGTCTGTGGCGCATCACTACTGAGCGGTGCGCGCCAAAATTCAAATGTCATCGTTCCAATTCGAAATTCAATTAGGTGTAATTAATGCATGGTTGTGGAACTCGAGGTGTTTGAAAACAATGATAGAGCGCGCCGTCGGCCGCTCAAAGTGCTTGCCGCTTGGAACGCAACTCATGCTCTTTTTTTAAATCTTTCTTTTTTTCAATGCACCAACGATAGTTGGAATTGTAATTATTAACTATTTTTATTTTTTTGCTTTGCTATCAAATTCAAGAAGCGCTCTATATTTTATTGTAGCGTTTATTTTGAAATGTTATGTCGTCAGGTAGATATTAGATTAATCACAATATTTTTAGCTAAGGATGCCCTGCGTAATTACCTGCATTAATTTTATGAATAAACTACTTTTGAAATTATGGTAATGATGATGAAGTATCGCTTTAATCGGTCTAATTGTTTCGGAGATTTTATAACTTATATTTCTGTTATAATATCTAAGTATGTGTTATAACTGATCTTTAAATTTTATTTATATCTATAGATAAGTGATAACTCATACATCATATAGCTAGAAGTATATAGATAGTTGTAAATAATAAATATTTCTTCAATGGTTTTTTATTTGTCGAGTTAGGATAGAAATTTATAATTTAAAAAGAAAAAATGTTAATATCGAAAAAAAATCAATTAAATAACAAAGAATTACTGTTATGCAACAGACATTGAAGACAATGTGTTATTGTATGAAATAAGTCTAGTTTATAATCTACGATGCGACAAAAAAGCGATATAAAAGTAAATGGAAATTTAAAACAACATCTAAGAAATACATATACGAGTATGTAAGTATCTAGTAAGTTTTAATACTATTGGTTTTACACAAATCAAACTATATACCTACTTAAAATTTTGATACAAGTACTCCTTTTGCTTTGTTTTCTTTAATTAGTACGTATTTTTGTGCTCCTAATATTTTTATAGCTTGTGTTCCGATACGACAATCGTTAGTTTTAAGAATATCGTGCGATGTAAATGCAAGCCGTCAGTAGCTAAAGTGAGCATACGTAATTAGTCCGTGGGCGCCGTATTATACCAGACAATGCGTGGGCGTGGACCCAGTATCCGTCCGCGGAGTTCAGGTGTTAGAATCATTGTTCGAACGTTTTTTGGTCAACCGACATGAATTGTAATGTCCGATCATCGAAACTACCTTCAGTATTGATGTGTGGGCAGTAAGTACTTGCCTAACGTAGTAAAGATTAAATTGTTGAAGAATTTTTTGGATTTAAATGTGACAAAAGGTGTTAGATAATAAAATTTAGGATATTCGACCATTGAAATTCATTCACATAAAACATCTTTCGTTACAGTTGTCCTCTCTACAAAATAAAAAAATAACTGATTGCTGTGTTGCATTCAATTGCGATGCAATATCATCTAGGAAATACATATACAAAGTTTCATCAATATAAGTCCAGTCATCTAGAAGAAATTATATGAATATCACGCCTTGTTCCCGCAGGCGTAGACATACTCGTAGACTACGGCTTTCTACTTGCTACGATCCTGATAAACTGCTTGCGCATCCTATTAACTAATTTAATAGTGGAGCTCAAAAGAGCTTTTCGTCATTACCTTGTCGAAGAATTGATAAAAAGCTATGACTATTGTTTTATAAGCTTCACATGCAACAAACAATAACTTAAAATGAATATTCTGAATTAATTAAATTTTAATTTACTCATAACTGCCGTATTAAAATTGCACTTGGTGGTCTTGTCATAGATCTAAAAGGCATGCATGTTTGGAATATTTTATAACTTACATATAAATTATTTATAGCTTAGTATCAATAAGTAGACGTTTCTTACCATTAATCTATATATAGCCTATATTATATATGCTATCTCTTTCTGTATCTATACAATAAACAGAGATAAATAGTGATGTATAATATACACTCGTCAAATCCCATAGAAAGTATTGAAATCGTTCGCAAAAAGGCTTGTTTCCGCACAACGGTTCGCGAGCGAACATTCACACTTCTGAATCAGAACTTAAACCCTCAAAGAAACCTCTAGCTGTCACCACAAAGGTTCACTCATCGTACAACATCACACCTACCTTGAAAGTGCCTTATTAACAGCTATGTAGTGTGGCTTATCAAGCCCAAAGGCTTTTTTCAAAAACTTCAAAGGTAGCTGGGAAATGTTTTGAGCCGGTTTTTCGCCTTTTTTCAATGGCAATTAGTTAGCGTTTCCGCCGACGCTCGCTCTTACGCGTTATGCAATTATACTGTCGAGTAGTTGAGGTTCGGATGTACCAAAATAATTTGGAGGTGGCAAATTAGATAAATAATTAGGTGACATAATTTCAGCGCCCAAGGAAAATCTTTCTCTTTAAAGCATGTACTCCTTAATCATACTCATTCCTTTTAATACAATAGTTATTCAATTCGTTACTGAAAATTGTATATTGAAACCTTACTTTTATCTTTAATACATGAAGTGGTTTCAATAGTTTTATTAGATATTAATCAATGATAGAAACAGAAAAATAAGTACGTTTGATTTTAAATTGCGATAAGTTAATTTCATGTCTTTTTTCAATAGATGTTATTCATGAGGTGTGACAAACTTCCTTTTAATTTCATAATTCACATTTATTTACAATTTTTATGTAGGTATGTCATTTTAAAAATAATATATAATAAGATTTTCTGAACGGATCATATAATAGCGCTAAATAGAGATTTGATTACATTGAACGCTTTAGCCATGGAATATCCGAATCGTTTAGTTTCGTACTTTCGGGAAACGAGAGAGGGTGTCTTAAACTAAAAATATTGATATACAGGTCGTGTTAATTAAGCTTTTCACTCATTTAATTTTTTACTCAGTTGACTTTAACCTTTGGTTAGTGGCAATTTATTCAGCCATTAATTAGCAATCGGCTGTTTTGATCGCCCAAGCGGTAATAACCATTGTATCCAGTTTAATCAAATGTTTTAAAATCTATGCCCGGATATGGAATATTTTTAAAGTATAGTTTTAATACAGTTTTTAATTGGCGCATGTTTAATTCTTAAATATTTACTTGTTGTATTTTCCAGTAAACATTTTAATAAGGTTTTAAAAAAATTTCTACAACCTACGGACTGTAAATTCAGTAATTTTAACTGTATTACCCATAATATTAATTATGACTTTAAAATGAAGTGTAGAAATGTGCATTTTGACTTCTGTTTATGAATTTCCGAATGTTTCTATAGAAATTAAATGGTTGACTCTTGAACAGGGTCTAAAAATATAAGATTTTAGTTTGTCTGATCATTTTTGACTTCAATCAAATTACGTCTATTCAATGATGCGCTGCTGACTAATTATTTATATTTCGAGTATTTAACAATTTAGAAACTAAAGCCTATTTTAATACACGTCTCTCAATATTCGTCCCAAAAAATCCTAACATAAGTCCTTTAATGGTTATATATAAGAAATGTTCATGAATTCATATTACCACACCAATTATCTACAAAAATATAATTTTCGCTGCCATTAATTAAAACAGAAAAATTGTGTATTCAAAAGTAATGAAAAACATTTACATCAATCAAAGCTTTTATTAAGCACGCAGAAACACCTCGGAAGAACTCATTAAAATTGTACAAACTAACCATAAACTTATTGGTAAAGCATCATACAGTTGAAACAGAGCTTTCAATTCAAGAACTTCTAATTAAACCGAGCGCTTCTCAATTCGTCAGTTTATCTTACAAAGGCCTTTCAAGGGATTCTGTTTCGTTTGCAACCGGTTTAAGAGGCATTATTGTGTGTACAATTCGTTATAATTGTGAGATTATGTGGGTGTGAGAGATCCTTTGTATATGGTGACCATGAGTTGTGAATTTTTTTTTTTACCTTATAGTGTTCTGTGTTTAAGACATACATATTTATTTTCTAAAAACTGATTTTATTATATTAATCAGTCCTATGTATTTACGAAAGAAATAGGTCAATATTCCATGATTTCTTTATTTACAAAAAAATAGTCTACTACCATTCATAATATTTCATTAAAATTTGGTTACAACTTAATCTACTGTAATAGTAAATTATCTAACTTTCTATCTGCCGAAATAAAGTAGATATATTTTTAGTATTTTACAGTTACGTAGTTTTCGTAATCTTTTTAATACTAAAATATACATAATATATAAACTAGTTCACTAAAAACTTAGAATGCTATTAACATGTGTAAATAATGACTTGTGTCCATATATTTGTAGTATCTAATACTTGTCTTTGTTATAATCATAATAGATCTAAAATATTTTCAACCATTTCAACGTTAGTATCGTGAAAATTTTATTAGATTATTATAAAATGACTTTTCCTTAAACGTGGTTATCCTATCTGAGGGACTTTGAACTTGAGTGCATCGTCAAGCTTGAACAACGGAAGCTCAAAAAGGCAATTGATCTCAAAGACGTGATTAGCGGCTAAGGTGTTCAAGAAGAAAAGGTGAGGGCTTTTTGGGTGGGGTCATAATATCAGATACATAAATTTCATTTTTTTTATTTTACTTACCTACATTTAAAATAAAGCTGATTAAACAACCCCTAATATTGAATTTCTTTACGTTTTTTGAACATCACAAAGTTAAAAAATTTCGTCTTTTGTAAAATGCGATATACCTACCTATTCGTTACAATAGCCTTGGCTTGGCTTGGATATAGAAAAATATGGATAGCCCCTCCTTTTTGTAATTTCCATAAACCTACAACAAAGTCAGATATGATATGTCAAAACTGGAATCCGTTTCGATATAAGTGTATTCAGTAGTAAGTAAATTCATTAAAGTATACATTACCCATTGCTTAGTGATAAAACCTGTTATTATATTATAAGAAGCCTCATAGTCTCAAATTAATTTCAAAAGCCAAGAAATATAACAAAAGAAAAAATAATCACATTCCTAATGTTTCAAAGTTTTTTTCACGTTTACGTAATAAAAGAATAAATGATTTTAACGGTGGCTCATAATCTTCAAGTTCTTTCAAACATAAAATAATTTTTAAATTAAAACAATTGACACAGAAAGCTTGGACACAAAGTAACAAAATAATTGTTTGTTAGACTTAGAATATATTCAAATGAATGTTTCTTTTAAAGTTACGTCAATTTAAACAAACAAAAAAGTAAATCAAAGAATCCCAGTTGTTATAAAGCTTACCAGATGTTATTCAAGTTTATTACACGATAAAAGACGAACAAATGAAAGCCATTTTCTGAAAAGAAGTAAAAATTTCTAAAGAGTTAATTATCAAAATTTGTTTCATACGTATGGAACAATGTTTAATGATATTATGCAATACTACACAATACAAAGGCATACCAAGATCTTGTTCATCATCACAATACGAGAAGTCAGGCCAGCATGCACGTTTCTTCTACTTCATTTTTCTTTTAAGATCCATATTTAATCCATTGACACATCAGTCAGCGTTTTAAATAAGTACGTAAGTGAATTAGTGCATCTCCTAATAGGACATAAACAGACACATTTCTATGTCTCTTTGCAGATTATTTTCTTATTTACAGACTCAATAAGTTATCATTGTTTGTTACTGTGTCGGAAATTCTACGTAATATTCTCAGCTTTTATGGTGAATACTTCTGGTGCGAATCGCAACGCGTGTATCTACCACTGAATTATCGGATTGACAATTGATTCTAATAGACAGATTAATATAAGTTTCTTAACTTCTAGTAGTATAAAGCAAAGTCGTATAGGAAAAAAAAAACTTACTCTAAATTATATTTTGTTCTACTTTTTGTATTTACACCCGCCAATTTTCCTCAGTTTATGTAAAGGTCATATTATTGATCCATTTCGTAATAATTTACTGAATATTTCTTCAACCTTTACGCCCGTCAACTCGTGGTTTATTGTATAAGTTGTCTCTGAAATTTTAAAAGAAACTCGAATTTCAACAAAGTTTTCACAATAAATTATTTTTAAGTGTTTCAATTATTTGTAACATACCGAAACCTACTGATATATATTATATAATCACGTTTAATATTTAATAACTAAAAAAAATATAACATACTTTAATAAATATTTATTATCTACTTTCATTACAATGTAATTTTTTGACGTCGATATGTCCGCAGAGGGTTTTAAAAATATAACTCTATCTTCACTTTTTAAGTATATATATTACTTAAGCACCGTTGCTAGTAGTTCCACGGTACTAAATTACCGAATTATCATCTTTGTGTGCAACGATTAGAAGTGGAATTTAAATTGACTTTTAAGATTCCATTGTTCTTTAGTTGCAATTTAAGTGTGCTAAAATTAAAATGAGGATAAATTCTTCGTGAACGATATGCAATGTTAGATAATCTAGCGCTTAATAACATGTCTTTGATATTGTGTATTTGACATTAAAAAGTTAGTGGTTACGATGCATACAATAAACCTTAATTTCTAAAGATCAAATGAAGTAGTAATTTCATAGATAAATGGCTGATTAAAAATTGTTTCTATCATCAAATACCAAACGTCTGTCAATGAACACAAAACACGAAGCAAAGAATAGTAAACTTAAGCATTGCATGACTAGCCAAAAGAAAAACTGTTAAAGATCAAACCACCGATTACTTGATGTGTACGTTTAAGATTTTGAAATGCATAAAAAAGATTTACAATAAAATTAGACAATCAGAAAATCATCGTTTTTAAAAACATTAACTTCGAGATAGACCTATTTCAATAGATTACTCTAGACAATTTGGCATGAGGGTGCTACCAGTGAGCTTATGAACTAATCGATTTCATATTTAAAGTTCAATATCATCTATGAAATGTCCGGTCTTTGCTGATTTATGATGTGGCGTAGACACAAAGCCTAAGGAATAGAACAAGACATAAATGAATGTTACAATACTTATAATTGTTTGGACAAAGCCTTTATGTTTGACAATGATGAACTTATTAACATTTACAATGTGATACACTATAAACTTTAAGATGAAGAACTAAAATCTTTTTTGTATTCAACTGGCATTAGTTTATTATATTTCGTAGTTTTGCATTTAAAATGTACAGCATCAAAGCTCACGCCGACAGTACCAAAGTTAATTTTTATGACATCTTAACAACAATAGGAAGGCATTGTAAGAGAAAAGACATTATTATTGTTTCCATATCTATTATTGTTGCCTCTTTAACTGTTGTTTTAAGGATTTACAGTAAATTCTATAGATATGGCATGGTCACACTTCGTTTTATGACCATGCCATATTTATATTATTTCAACCATTATACGTTGACAATGATGTTGACATTTTTTAGAACCATTTAACTGTTGTTGTAATTGTTTCAGTTAAGCTGTTTGTAACCGCATTGTGATGCCAATATAGTTCATAGAGTTTTGTTTTACGATTGAATTTGTGTTAACAAAATGTATCATGCTGGTTCTGAACCGCAATAATGAGAACTTTAAAGAACATTGTTACGAAATAGAAGTACTATCAGCTGTATTTTTGAATAAATCAATATATGATAGTTATTGTAACTTTGCTACAAACTAGTGTAAGTCCGAATAGAACTTTCAAATTTTAAACGGTCCTAATAATCACGAAAAGTTTATTTGAGTATATTTCGTGTTTCTTACGTTTCCAAATGTGTCAATTCCTAGACAAAATTTAGTTGAAGAAGAACAGTGTTCGACATAAATGAATGGTAGAGAATCTTAGGAATGTATGTTGATATATCTATTCTAAGTCTTAAGAGTCTGTTTCTATTAAAAATGGTCATTATTGCCTCAGATATGCTATAGAATATTTATTATATAGTTTTAGGCAAAACCGCGAGTTGAATCTAGTCAATAATAAATTACGTAAAATGCTTGATAGAACTATTATAAAACTTCAATTAGTATTGAGACCGTCCCACGAAGCAGTTGATACCCCAATCAAAACTTCGGAAAAGTTCGAGTCGATTTTAAACCGAGATCGGAAAATATAAAAAACAATCAATTAGGAAAGCTGTCACCGGCAGACGAGGGAAGTGCTCGCAAGACCTTCGCAGGGATTCGATTGCTTCAAGATATCTGATTAGGGAGAAATTATGCTGTTTGGATTATGTTTGAAGAGATTGTCAGTGATGAGGAGGAATAAAGTCGAGTGAGTGTTTATGATTATCTCTATCATGACAGTAAAGATTTGCGCTGACGATAAAAAATCGGTTGAGTGTCCTCAGTGTTCGAATTTTGGCCATAATGTGAACTGAGGAAGGGCACGTCAGACAACGACAGACCAGTATAACGCTTACTTGATGGTTAGCAATAACTTATGACATCAAGGGTATACGAGTAAAAGTTTACTTTATTAAGAGTTTTAAATTATATTATGTATTTGGTTTAGGAAAGTTAAAAAGCCATATTATATTATTGTTGATTAAAACACATATGCAAAAATGAAATTATTTGAGTATAAAGGAAAGACTTGAAAATCTTAGAATTGACTGAATTTTAGAAATACCAATATATCCAATATGGACAATAATATAATAGAATCTAAAACTCAATAAAGAAGCCAAAAAAACATTAGATATCTAACAATTTGGATTCACACCCTAATCCTCGGGGCTAATTGCACAAAAAGCTCCCTCGGTTTGTTACAAAACAAACATACAAACACAAAGGACAGATTAGGGAAGATCCTGATCGTATTTAAGATAAATAAGTATCTTGCTAAGTGTACGGCCGGCTTTAGATCGACTGATAAGGGGCAGCTGTGTGACGTCACTGATATGGAAGGTAATCCTGATTTTTTATGTTCATTGAAGATGTTGGCATCAACTTGAATTGAATAGTTATTATTATCTATCGGCGGTTTCATGGTAGAGCTCTGTTATCATCTTGACTTCACGATACGATTCCTTTAACAATTTTTTGAAAGTTCTCACTTCCATCTATTTTCTCATGGGTGTTAGATTTGTTGAGGAGCAAGTTAAAAGTGTGTCTTAGATATTGATTTACTAAAAGATAGGCCTTTTTAATTTCCAGTGCATATTTATAAATACTTTCTATATTTTATTGTTATGACTTATCTTTACAGTATAAATTCTAATAATACATTTCACCTTGCAGACGTAACAGCATAATATATTGATAAAGTTTATGCTGTATTATATTAATTTAAATTGGTATACATGTCAAGACAACAACTTATTAAAAGCTACAGAAAGCTCCTGGTATTATAATGGCACAGTGACTAAAACAGCAGCGATTTGCATTTCACAGCTATATTGCAATAAATATATTATTATTGTAAAATTAATGATTAAATAAAAATACCTCGAGTAGACTAGATTCTTTGGGACTTTTATAAAAATAATTGAAAAAGACAGCTTAGCTTGTGGCGTCTAATGTCTTGTATAAATGATCCAAATATAGTATAAATAAGAAAAGCGCCAACATATTTTTTATTAGTCCTTTAAAACGATATTTGTAAGCCATATTGTGTTGAACGCAAAAAATGACCCAATTTATTTCATAATGTCCGAACAATAAATTCAAACGTTTTATTATAAAAGTTCAACAATCGTAGAGGATTAAGCCCTGTACCTTCGTCGCTTAATTGCTAACAATAGGCGGCCATTTTGGATTATAATGTTCGATATTTAAAATTTACACGTGGAATAAATTTTGTCTGCGGATATGGTTAATATGTCTCTGTTTTTAGTCTGTAATATTAAACAAAAGCATTTTGGCTTTGTAAATTTCATCCTCGGCATTATTATTTCATTTCAGCATGTGGTATCTCATGTTTCTATTATTTAGATTATTTTTGCTTTTTAATATAAATTAACTGCCAATACTCGAAATTTGTAATTTTATTTACAACAAATGTAATTAATTATCTATCCTTGATTTATTACATCTTATACTTCTGCACTTCTTTATAAAAACAACAAATATGTATTATTTTCAATCAATACATTTATAAATTGTTAAATTCTCTACATTTTCCTGTCTCTTAAAATTAGATTCTTGAAAAAATAATTGAAGAACATTACCATTCTGTGTTATAGAAGACGTCCGCCTATAATAAGAAGAGTCATGGGGACTCCGGAAAACTCCAAACACCGGAAAAAGTCTAAAATTCTATATCCATCTCTATCGGAACATATCTCGCTCGCACTTAGGAACGCATAAGCTGCTTATTGTATTTTTATAGTTATTTTGATCGCACACACGTTTATTGTGAGATTATCCGACATGAATACAAAATGGGTATTATGTACAGCTGTGTTCAAACAATCGCTCTCGATTGCGAAGCGAGCTTTTATTAATAACTTGTAAATCGCCATATTCAAGGTACATCCATTGTTAGTTAATTTGTGTTGATTTTCAATATTAAAGCCTAACTTCGAAAAAGGTTAATTGTAACACGTTTTAAGCTTGTTTTCCAAGCATATGACCACAATCTCTTGTAAGCTCAGATATCGTTTACATCTGAAGAAAATGCTGTTCTTATAAACCTTCTTTACCTTTCTCAGCCTTTAGTTTAAACATTATAAAAATATATTCAACTTGTAGGATTTATTATAATCGTACTTTTATGTCTAAATTCTAGATCGATTTCCCCACAATAAGTACAAAATGTGTATTATTTGTTACTTGTATTCTCAAAATGCTAGTACCCTTTCTCTCATAGCCATAAAACCCGATAACAATACCAAATTAAATGTTAAACCCGCACATCAAATAAATAAAAAATACTTTACACGCATTCAGCTACAGACAATAATTGTAACCTATAAATCATAGAGTTGACAAGAAACTGATTTTTTACAACCCTAACACAACATTTTATACGTAAGTTATTATACCTTCTATTTATTTAGTAATAAGGTTGCTTTTTCTAATAGAATTTGTAATAAGGTTGTCAAAACACCGCCCCGTCGTTCAGAGTCTGGTTTACTGTAAATTATGGGACAAGACAAAACAATGGAAAAAAGCTTCATTCGCTAATGGATTTTGTTCTCAAATATTAATTTGGGGTACTTGACAAAACTGTACGCACCCAATAATACAACCCTACAGTTAGGGATGCTATCGCCATTTTAATGAGCGAATAATGTACATTGCATACGTATAAGATTAAATACTTTAAAAGCTTGTAATTTGCAGGTTTTGAAAAATTATTTGTTTAAAAAGTTAAGTTTACATTATTTTTATAAATATATAAAAAGCAAAAACTTTAAAGTAAGCACCAATATATAATAGGTTTAATTTTCAAAACAAATTTTCTCTCTATTTTTATTTTAAAACATGAAGAAAAATTTTTATGTTTGCCTAATTTTTCAAAGTTCAGCTTTTTTTAAAATATTTTTTTAAACCGAAAGGTAAGTGAAAGTTGGGCTTCTAAATAACGCAGCAACCCTACAAGTGGTTTAGGGGTGACAAAATCACCGTATAGGGTGAAGTGGTATTGTTTAACCCTATCCAACTTTCTAATTTATTAACTAAAAGGGTTCCTATCGTAAAAATATTTTATTATTCGTAACGATGTTTCGGCCTACGTGATAACAATTACTGTCTTATAAATATAATTTTTGTGGCTCCCAATATATTTTGACCTCCGAAATCTTCAACCTTCGAGGAGAAATGAAAACCATAAACTGGTTCTAAGTCAAGTGCTTCTTGTAATAAATTTTTATGTACTGTTAAAGGTTGTTGTGAGACAAAAGGAACCTGTTTTGTTCAATTAGAAATGATTTAATGTAATGGGAATCGTGATCTTAAACAATGTTGCCAGAACAATAAATTTTATAACGCTTTATAAGTATTTTTTGTGATTATTTTAAGGTGGGATAAAATGCTAAATTACTAAAAGGGGTTTATCTCTATAACATATTTTGTGCTGTTTCTACTAACCTAATCTTACTTTATCAATGAATTATGAAATACAACTGTGGATTTCTTACTGTTTACAATTTTACCCACGTTAAAGCAGAAAAAGTTCGTTTTTAAAATAAATTCAATAAATAAGACCCCGAGTACAAAAGCTCGAATCGAATGCCTAACCCTTCAAGGAATAACAATATATAACTTTTCTGCTCTGAATGGATGTCGGGAAGTTCGGTAAACTAAATTTTACTTCGTATTCAAATGCGGTGTATTATAAGAGGGGAAAACATTATCGAAATCGCGACAGCTCTCCACGGAGGCCGCGTGTTGATTCTATCAAAAATCTACTTGAAATAGTAGTAGTTCCGGTAACACTCGCGTATTTGACACATAGACAATATCATAACTGTTCAAAGTTGTGAATTATAAATTATAATTAATAAAAATAAGCGTTATTAATTGTGTTCTAAAAGAGAAAGAAAATCATCTATATTAATATTATGAAGCTGAAGAGTTTGTTTGTTTGTTGAACGCGCTAATCTCAGGAACCACAACCGATTTAATTTTCTTTTTCCGTATTGTATAGTAAATTTATCGAAAAAGGCTATAGTTTATATTATGCTTAAAAACTAATAGAGATCTTTACAAAAAGTCTAATAATGTATCCCAAGGTGTAAAAACCGAAATGAAGGCGAACGAAGCCGCTGGCAGAAGCTTGTTATACAGATATGTTGAACACGTTAAGAAAAAGCAAATATTTTATATACTATACACAACTTATGTGTAGAAATTCAATATTTTCATTATAGTTAGTTAATATTTAATTAATGGGACAGTGGATATATTTTTATGAGCTTACAGTTTGTAACAAAGAACACTCAATAACAAAAGGTAATTATTCGATTATCAATTCGTATTAGATTTTTTACATTGTTTAAAAATAATGTTCGGTGACAAATACAAGAACACAACCTCGAAACTTGTATCATAAGCCCTGGTCGAGAACGTAGTGAAAAGGTCAGAATTTAGGTCGGTATGGTTGAAAATATATTTCTCTATGTAGATATATCGATATCGAAGACATCTACTGCATAAAATTTATTAGAATATGGATTAAAGAAGCATCTTTGAAACACTGAACTCTAGAAACGTAATATTGAAAATTAAAACAGATTATGTCGTAGGCTCTTTTAGCTCAATATTTTATAGTTTACTTGAGTTAGACCTAACTAATACCTAATGTTATCAAACCTTCCCTTTGATATACATATAGATAAATGATAGTCTGCTTTAACACATAGAAGCCCAAAAATTTTATAATTTCCATAGTTTTGTTCTAATTTGCACATCTTTTAAATCTTTAATAATATGCGAAAGGAAAGAATTGACAACTCTGACCACCTCTGAAGAGTATTAACAGTGCTCTGAATAATAAAATAGGTCGACGCTGAATATTAAATTAATGATGCGATTTCTTAAGCGTAATATTCAGATGACCTTCATGAAACATCGTTAACTATTAAGAAATAGTCGCACATCTAATTTATAAAATGCTCGTATCACGGTGTGTGTAATTGAACTCATCCGAAATGGATCGACCGATTTTTAAGAATTTTTATATGCATATTCATTAGGTCCGAGAATCGGACAACATTTACTTTTATCCCCCTGAACGTAAAGGGTGGTCAGACACAATTTTTTGTTTTTACGATACACCTTATAAAAATGTATACAACTTCAAATTTTTACCCTTCTACAATCAACGCCTATTTTTATGTGGCAAAACGACGTTTGCTGGGTCAGCAAGTTTTAGTATAAAACTATTGACCTGGAAGATGTATGGTAATGTAATGGTAACACTGGCAGGTAACGATAACTCCATGTAGTATCTCTTAACCGTTTCCACAGCAGGTGTCTGCTTACAACCCTCGGCTATTTATTGATAGTCGTGTGCGCGGGCGCATGTCCAAGCTGTGTTGCCTGATGCAATGTATTGATATTAACAATTTATTGGCAACGTCAATTATGGCATTTCATTTGTGGATTATTCTTAAATAATTTAACGTTAAATTGTAACTAAACCCTTAGGTTTAGTTACAATTTAACGTTATTGTCTTGCCTGTATTCAAATTGTAATATAGCTTGATAATACAATAGGAATTTTTAAAATAATAACGGTCGATTTAATATAAACCTTCTGCAGAATCAAAAAGTCGTTGGAACTATTAAACAAACACTTGTTTATGTTGGATAGGTATACTTCTGTATTGTCAGCCCTTAATTAAAATCACATGAGAAATATTTCTTATCCAAGAGAATGATAAAAAACAAGATATTCCAAGAACCGCAATTAGGCACAGTGGACAGGCAAAGACGTGAATTTATTGTACACCACAAATGTTCCACGCACAATACACTTAAAACACTAAAGTTTACAACAATACAAACCCTTATTCATGACGTCTGTACGAGCCTCAGTTCCCGCTAAACTCTCCCGAAGCGCCCGCAGTGTCACCAAATGCGTGAAATTATCCAACAATACACGGTAATGATCCTTCACGGTTCGAAAATAAAAATAAATACATGAAACATTGCTGCAAAGTTACATAAACGTTTGCTACGCGATTATAAGCTTTATTGTGTCTAATATATATATCATTGCATTAAAAAATCGAATATGCATCAATTAAATTGTCGGGCGAGAAACGTGTTTTACCAGTCAGTAAATATTTTTTATGAGCTGTGACAGAATTATAAGAGTTAAAATAAAAGTGTGTTGGAGTGAAATCAGCAACGCGGTGCTATATTGGTGTTATGGAAATACCTTTACCGGAACCGTGGGGGGCTTGCGATTGATTGTTTCGGGATATGCTTAAATTTGTGCATTGTATTTTATAAAAATATCTTCGAAATCTATTGTCGAACAGAATAGGATGGCTTCTGCTATGTTACACAGCTTTGTGTTTTGGTAAAAAGCGTAAAAGTGCGGGTGTGCTTGCGGGCGTCATTTCTGGTCACGCATTATTCCATTCTTACATTATTGGTACTTTTGTGTAAAAACAAAGAGTGGTGATTTTCTTAAAGATTAAAATTGAAATGGCGTCTTGAACAATTGAAAGAATAGATGTTTAGCGTTTTATTTACAGTCCTATGTTCGTTTATTATTTCATTGTTGGCTTACGAGACGTGATTTATACTTGATCATAAATTTAAGGCAGCTATTTGAAATAGGACCGTATGCATATCGCAAGTTTAACGTCGTCATGTTGAGATTAGAATAATTATGCGCGTAAATGCATATTTATGGTCTGGTTAAACTGCATTTGATGTACTTCTATGAGTTCAATGAACATAAAAGTTATCGTTTATGCATTTAAATATTAAATTTTGAGTTGAAGATAAAATTATGTTTTCACTGCACCTAAGACAAAGCGATAGAATTTTATAAATATATGGTATTTAAGTACAATTCTAGAAAGTAGTTTATAAAATTTAAAACTTTTAGATGTCTACTAAACTGCTCAAAATTTTCATGAACAATCTGCTTACAATCGTTATAGAAATACCGTTCTAGATATGCTCTTATATAGTATTTCAGTACAAATAATTTAATAGATTATATTATCCAAGTGTCATTATGGCTTTTGCAAGTAAAGTAAATCAAATTTATTCTAAATGACTTTCATTCTAAGCCTCGCTAACAATGAATGAAACACACCACGTTTAAATAAAAGAGAATGTCTAAATATTAATCAATAGCTGGTCCCGGCGACATCCAGTCTGCCCCGACCGCTTTGGAATGTGGTTCAGGTATCACCGGAATGGGTTTGGTAACATAATTCTAAAGTCCATTACATTCCTTGCCGTATATGGATGTTAATAAACCAATGGAGTTAAACACGTAATGTATGACAAGATATGTAATAATGCAGTTTCGTTAATAACCTGTTTGTATTTATATAGTAAGTACAATATATTGTTTTAGGTGATTATTTTCGTGACTTAATATATAATTTTGATTATTTAAGTATTTATAATATTTTAAATTAAACGTAGTATTCTAGGGAGTTTAAATTTCTGATGTGCAACAGTAATTTTTCTTTAAGAATTATATTTATCTACATAAACATTAATTGTAATTAAGGGTTCATTAAATTACATTTATATATAACAGATTTAATTTTATATATGTTTAGTCCAGCTTATAGGGATGATTATAATTTTTAAACTTTATAATATGTGTAAAACTGAAAAATGTACCGCAAAGCGCGAATAACCTAATATTTTCTACTTTATATATTTGTAAAAACCAAGAGAATTAGTAACATTATATGGGCAAGTTATATTTCACTACATCATTTTCATATAATTTTTGAGATTAAATGTACGCCAGTTTCAACCTACTCTATTATATATTAATTTGTAAGTAGTGGTCTCTTAAATATATACGCTTATGTAAACACATTATTTTACATTAGGCACGGTACTGTCTTGACAGTTACTAAGAAAACAATTTTATGCTTACTTCTTTACACAGAATAGGCTGTGATCATCCCACACATTGGACTCAAATAACATTATTATGGTATTGCTACATTAGAATCAGAACTATTTTCATTAGCGATCACCTCACAAGCCATAGTAATGTTTACTGCTTTTAATATAAGAACTAATGGTGTAGAATTTGATGGCAAACGTATGTTTGTGTATTAAAATATATTTTTAAGCGTCTTTGTCGTATGATCACCATTCAAACTCTCACAATGAAGCATCGAATGCTTATAACACTTTAGATTTATATAACATCCTGTCACAAGGAAGAAATGCTTCCAATTATTCGGGTCGGCTTCGATTGTAACTCAAATCGTATTATGACACTTGTATTAAAGTGGTACATTCAAAAAAATATTAATAAGTCATACGAATGACGCTTAAAGTTCTGTATTTAAAGACAATGTTTAAACTTAACTTTATTAAATGACTGAGACGGTTAAGCACCTACAAGCATTTGTATTTATGTTGTCGTATATTTGAATTCAGATGTTTTACACGTACTGTGCAAAAATTTTTCTTAAGAATTCGCTATCAAATAAATATACGTGATAGGAGTGAACAAGGTTGCAATAGTATTAAATGTAATATTATATCTGATTAATTTTGTAATATTAATATTTTATGCCATGAACGGAAATTTCAACTTGGATTTTACGCGTCACTTGTGGCACAGATCGTCCAAAAAGTTTTCAGGCGATTTTGATATAATTATCGACAAGAAAAACTTCCTTTTTCTCGCTCTTATTATTAAGTAATATATTTCTTTTCCTTGTTATCTAATATTCAAAGACATATTGACATTTATTTTACTGCATAAAATAGCAACATTAAAAGACAACGTTTATACAAAGCGTTTGATATTTCACTCCGGTCATCAGATAATAGTAAATTACTCAAAAAGCCTCGATACCATCTGAGTATCGTAAGTTTGTCAATAAAGCTTAGTGTCCATTGTCTTGTATACTATCTTCTATCCGAACATCTCACGACCGAAATATTTATAAGAAAAATACAAGCTTTCATTTAATACGAGTGATTTTCTCATCACCGTGTGTAATACAAAGATTAACAATTTTGTACGTTGCGCTTAAAATTTATTCATTCTTAATTTAGTAGACTATATTTTCTTAACTTTAAAAATTTGTCTTTAATTTACAAATCTAATTTATGTAATTCACATTTCAATTTTTTTCTAAATTTCGTCAAGTTTAGCGATTTTCTAAAAAGTTTGATTTTCACTGGTTGGTTTTTTAATTACCGTTTTATGATTAGCATTAAAAGAAAAATTAAATTAAAATCTTAAATATTAAATTCATTTTATTCATCTAAAAAATTAATACAAGATTATAATAATTTTTGCTCTACGTTTCTAAGATTCCACATAAGTAATATACCTAATACTGTTTAATTCTTCGTTTTTAAAGATATTGTTAACCTATAGACTACCGCTGTTTAAAACCGCGAGGCAATACTAGTGTAGAATAAGTATGAAAACATCATCAATGGGAGCGCGCCTTTAGGGGACTTAAGAGCCAGTCATTGTTCGGGGCCGCGTTCAAGATGCACCTGATACGAGTGATGTTGACAAAGGAGCTGGCGGTCACCGACGTCATATTTTGGTAGATCGCCTGATATATTTTCATTATTTTAGTTTTTTAAAATATACTTATATTATATTGAAAGACTTTTGTCGGTCCCTGAGTAAGAAGATATCGAAAATGATCGAAAAAGTCTCGGAATCTTACACCTAATTGGATTTTACAATTTTGATGTGCGGTTTACAAGATTATTTGGAAAATGTTCCGACAAAAATTTCTTGTGTATTTGTAAACTTATGGTATACCACCTTTACAAACAATTTACTGCATCGGGCTATTATGAGTTTAGATTTCATTAATTTAAGAACGTAGTAAATTTAAATAAATCAGAAGGTATGTATGGTATACCTAACGTGACATGTTCCTCACGCTCCTCATTAATGCCTGCTAAACGTCAATAGACCATAGATAATTTTCTGCATTAAGTATCTTTAAACTTTACTTCCAAGGTCGACAATAATTAGTTTTACAAGTTTACATACGACCTTCATTCATCCCAAACGTCAAGATAACGTCAACATCTAAAGTCAGACCACATTAATGACCGTATCATTAAAAACCCTTTTCAGAGTTAATCCGTAACCAAAACATACCGATTCTTTGAATTCTAAATTAGCCAAATTTATTATTATTCAAATAGTATAAAAGCTATATAGTATATCTACATATGTTTCATAAAATTGTGTTATGTTTTCGTAGTATAAAAATTACAGTATTTTTTTAATTTTATTTTAAAGTACATACGGCATAAGATAATTTAGAATATTTTTATCTCGCCTTTTATTCCGACTGATGTCCCAAATGGTTGGATCGATTTTGACGAAACTTTCAGCTATCGTTGCAAAGAGTAATTTGTTGATGTAGGTATAAATCAATACGGTCGAAACTGTCGGGCATGGCTGTATCCCTTTCATCACCTGCCACCGTTCTAAATTCGAAATGCAATGCAGTTTTCAAGTAAGCCTCATGCTCTCCGGATTTTTAGCATAAACGACAAATACAAATTATATTTCAAAAAGATTTTGATGTAATTAAATATTAAAACACAACAAAGTAAAAAATATGCTTTCGAATGGATCGAAGCATGAACAATTTTTAAACCTTAATAGTTTGATACAAGTATTTTTGACAGGAAATCCTCTATAATTCCAAAAACGAGTGTTCCTTAAAACTCATAAAGTATTTTTGCTATAAACATCGTTATTAATAGGATATTTTTACACGGACATTAGCCGAACGTAAAGGTGTCACTCTGGTATGCGAGATGTATCCGATAAGTTTTTTGTTTCGGCTTTTAATATAAGATTAGTCATCTGTTTAAGATTTGGAGATATGAATACCGAAGCCGCGTCACAACTTTAACAATTCTTTTTGATGAATATTTGACCGCCTTTGTAGATTATGAGTATGCGCATTGCGTTTTGTTAAGTTCGAATCTCCAGTTTGTTGAAAATTATTACGATGCTGACCTATTTGTAAACGTTATCGATTTCATTGATAAAAATACCTTATGATTTTTTAAAAGTTAGAAGATTTTTAAGATCTATAAGTTTCATTTAAATTTAGTATTACGTTGATAATACACCTATTCTGTATAAAAACATCATACTTCTATAAGCGAAATTGCATTAGGTCAACTAAAAATTAAAGATTTGATTGCATTATTTATATTTAAGCCGAAAGTTTACTAAAATTCGATGTAATGTTTTACTAAATCTTATATAATATTAAACACATACTAAACTAAACTAAACTTAGTGTACTTATGGGATTTTTTTATGTACATTTCACTGACCACTGTGTATTTTTCTCTAAATACAAGTACCTAAGTACTTACTTAATTGTATCCTTCTGTTTATCAAAATCGAATAACAATGAAACATATCACGTTAATATCCCTTTTTTCGCTTTGCAGTAGGAAAAAATTCGAATTTATAAATGAAATGATAAATTTTTAGTGCACACATGAAGGCTATGTCGAAGCAACCCAGTCTCACGGGGCTAACAACGCATTGTGCTAATTGGTACAAGAAAGGGATCGTATATATCCCGCAGCAATATGATGATGTGATTCGAGCCTTAATTAAAAACCGTTTACGATGCTGTAAACGTGTCTAAGAGGGACTATAGTCTTATGAAGATTTAGACACGGCAATTATCAAATTATTTTTAATCTAAATTCTATTCAAGGCATAGTATTTTTTGTATTATTTTTTATAAGGTTAGTTTAATAGTTATTAATATTTATGTTGTTATATACAGTTGCAGTTGCGTAAAATTTATTGTTTATGTTAGTACCTATACAGTTTTAGGACACATCAATTAAATTATGCTGTGTACCGAGTCTGCTATCTTCTTACGTACAGTTTTCGATTAATTATTCTGCTGATAACTTCTGACGAAATAAAATATTATTTATTTTATGTCTATAGAAAAATGACGTTTAATCATGGTTTACCCCGAGAGTGTCTAATTCGAAGAATCGTTGACCCGATTAAATAATTGTAGGTTAGTATAAATGTAAGTAATTCTATGAGCGAGAGGCAGTAGCTCTTCATTAGGGCAGCAAACTTACGACACCAGTATAATTGGCTCCAATATATCATGCAGAGCAGCTTTTATTGTGCCACAGTAGCTGCTATAAAATTGGGAAATGTAAATTATTCTATCTTGTAATTCTGATATTTTACCAATTGATATTGGTTTTATTTATGTGATACACGATTTGATATAATGCTTTAAACGTCAAAAGTCAAGAATCATTAAAATATTGTGAAAGTAACAATTTTTATATTGAGAAATTCGAATTAAGTTAAATCTGTTTTAATTAATTTCAGTTGATGAAAATTTGAGACGGAGGAAGATGATGAAATTGAAAGTCAAAATTATATTTGATCATGTTTTATGAGACTTTGTAGCTAATAGTGCACAATATTAAGAATACCCTGATGAAATTTGTTCAATAGTACTTGCAATGTTTTAGAGACACCTATTTTCATATTTACCTAAACAAGACGTGGATTTTAAAAATAATTCAAAGACACAGACTTAACAAATCGATTATTTAATACATCGGTTTAAAATCGAATAAAGTGACCGGCGAACAACAAAAGACAAATATTCATATCTTACCGGATGCAAGCGACATGATAAAACCCTTTTTCGAGTGTTAATACCGTGACAAATGTCGAATTTATGCGATCTGGTGGCTCAGAGCTCTCCTGCTGTGAGGACGCGCGGTGCTGACCTTTAGGGAAACAAACATACTAATAATGTACACCATTCAATATGATTAAAAGATTTTTCTAAGTAATTTATACAATTCTAACGTTTCAATTTTACATAGTAATAATTGCTACTATTTATTATTATATATATTACAATTTGGCCTCAGAAAAAAAGACATACTTAAAACTAGTTTCGCGAAGGTTTTGTTTTGTATTACCAGTAAATTTAAAATTTTATTTTGAATTCACCTATATATAACTAATATGTTTTGATCTTATTTAACATACAAAACTCTATAAATTGCAATTTTTTTAATCAAAAACCGTATTAAAATGTAAATGAAATAGATAAATGACAGTAAACTCCGAATCTGCGGGAGATTTTCTTGTTAACTTTACAAATGAAACAAAACTAACGTTGACATATCGAATTATTTAAGCGACGTTGAAGTTTAAACTTTCACACCTTTACATAAAATTAGTTATTAAAGAGCAAGAAAAACATATAAATTTGTTTACAATCCAGTGGCCGAGTTTTTTATTAGCAATTCTTTAATTTAATTTGTTCACAATCTTATTTTGATTAATAAAGAAACCAAAGAGAGCGACATTTTGGAATTTTTATTCAAAAGTAGAATAGGTGTCATTTTAATTTATGATTTCATTAATTATGTCATAGATATTTTCTTTTTTGAGTTATCGTTCTTTGAATTTTTTATTTCATTTGCAATTTTTTCCTTCTTGTAATCTTGAGGTTTTCTAAACATATTTTGGCGGAGACGATCGAAGGCAAAGAAATAAGATTGTTTATATCAGGCATAAGTAGACCACTACATTCGAAGGCTCTGCTGCTGACCGAATCGTATACCATTGGTCAAGCATAACGCAGCTAAATAAATCACTCTAATGCAGTTACATAATGTAGTACACAAATCCGGTAGCACCACGCCGCACAGAGAGCACAATGACTCATTAAAGATATAGATCTCTTTAATTAAAATTCCATATCCGATTCTCGACTAAATGTCAGTTGACTATCCGTTAGATCTACGCGTGAGAGAGCATTGTCTTAGCATCTTGCTCAGTGGTTATACTTTTCCTAAGAGAAGAATTTAAAAGAATTTTTGAAAGCTTCATTTATATACAATTTATTATAACATTAGTTCAAAGTTTCGTATGCAACTATATACGTAGGTAAAAGGTGAACAAAAAATCTTCGTATATTTTGGAATTAGTCTAATACTTAAACTAGAAATTAAGGGTTGTTTTATAACTTATATATTTTGTAATATTAGAAGTTTAAATTGCATATTGTTATACTCGTATACATAAGATTTTATATATGTATCTGATCACCTTGAAGATTCCAAATTATTACATTGTCATCTGATCTACGAGCTTTCATTTGGAAACAATTAGAAACAGGTTAAAACGGACACGATTCTTTAGTCCTCTGTAGTTAAGTTAATAAAATGTTAAAAATGCAATAAAAAACTTAGGTCTTCCTCGTTTAAGAATCAATACGAGGCAATACAACAGTTTGAATAAAAGAGATTTAAATTAATAACCAGTTCAAAATGCCGAACATCTGTAACTAACAAACATTAGAATAGATATAATATGATTTATTTATTTTTATTAACCATTAACAAAGCTAATGAAGCTTCCACACGAACAAACATAAAGCTTTAAACACGCTACATTATACACACAATAGAATGAGATCGCGTTAAAAATGAAAATGGCATAAAAGCTATCGTTTTGAGTAAATGTCGATTGTCGATTGTTGCGCAAACTTACGATCGGACACGCTAAATGGGGCGGAATTAAAACGGCGAGCATGTGAACACTGCTTAATGATTTAGAAAAGTTTACACTGCCATTTTGAGACTCATTTCTTTGACATAAAGACCATTTTTCCAGAGTATCAAAAGTGCAAAAGTACAATGAGTTATAGAAATTGTTATTATCGTTTACCTCGTTTGATATTTTCGAGTTTTTTTGTAAACATGTCGGATCTATAGATCTTTGCGTAGATCAGTTCATGCGCACTTAAGTGGCATAATTTAGATTTATTGAATTATGTAAGTTTTTTGATATGATACGGGATTTCCGTTTCGGCTCCTTTTTATTTTGTACACTTCCTATTTTTTACATAATTTATTACATCTACTTGAAGTTACAATAGTAAATCTATGAGAGTTAGTTTAAAGAAATATTATTCTAATCTCGACAAACGAATATGAGGAACGGTTCGCTAGGTTCGAGTTGGAATGGCAAGATTAAGATGATTTTTTAATCGTGGCTTAAATATCGTCTACCTTGTTACCTCCTTCCTCAAGAAACAAAATTTATCTATATCTGTTCCTTACCTCTGTTCCTCAAGAAACAAAATTTATCTATATCTGGAAATGTCCTGTCATAAGTACAGTAGAAATTTTAATAGTATCCCAATTAACGTAGTAAGCGATAAATGGAATTAAAGATTTGTATTTCGCAGTCTCAACCCACCCTCACTTACAAATTTCTTCTTCGCTAACATTCCAGTCACCGATTCATGACGTTCATTTAGAATGATGTACCTACCTTTTAAACCGTAATAAAACTACATACGCATAAAAACTTTATTGGATACGAATCAATTAATACTTGTTCTAAATATTATATTTCAAACACCAAGATCACATGTAATCGGAATGCATCAAAGAATCCCCAGTCAAAAATAAAACAACTATTAAATAGATATCAAAAAGTCCATTGAAAAATTTTTGGGCTATTTTATATGTTAAGGCAAACTACCTTTTTTAACCTTGTATTAAAGTTCACTTTTGTTGGAACGTGCGATATAAAGGCAACACCTGTTTAATTCAAAGCATTCTTCAATGTGATAACGTTAGATAGTGAAATGCTACAATTAATATTATTTTTGTTTATCAATTTGTCGAAACCGTTGATTTTAACATACTTCTAATCGCACGAAAGTTTGTATGTACGAGTATAATACTTATTAGCGATGGCTGATAATTACTAAGCTTTCGAATTATTTGATTAAGCAGTTTATTAAATAAATTCAAATAATAATAGTTGTCATTTGTATATCAGAACTCAAGTAACTCTGCCCTAACAAATAAGGGCAAAGACAAACTAAAGAAATAATAAAATTTAAATAGTAACATTATAAATATACAAGATAAACTCTTTTGAAACGTAATTAATTCTATCGTTACCACAAAGAGTACATTATATAAAGAATCTGTTGGCGTGGGTTTGTCTGCTCGCGACAGATAAAAACTGAATCCTCATACTGTATTTTATTCTACCCTCATTTAATTGGATGCATAATAATCTTGTATTCTCAAAGGATTTAGAAACAGATCGTAATTAAAATAATCAAAATTGACTAACAAAATTTAAAAAGTAAATAAGGTTAATATTAATTAGAGGAAATTAAAATTATAATTAAGAAAGTAAGTAAGTAAATTATGTTGTACCAGTAGTAGTAATAAGATTTAATAATTAAGAAAAACAAATACGCACTTTAATAAAATATTGAATATTAGACATATTTTTTAAGGATTTTACTTTTGTAGAAGCAATAAGTTAATTTTCTGAAGCAACTGAATATTTTTATAATGTAGTATTGCTAATGTTGGGCAAACTTCCATATGTTTGACATTCCGGATGAATCTGTAAAAGTTATTTCATTTTCATATTTGCTTAATGAATATTTGTAGTTCTAATTGCTAGTATGAATTCTTGGTGAAAATTTTATAAAAATCATTATTTTGTTAATACGGAACATAAGGCTTCATTTAAAACAATATTAAATTCTAGATACCTTAAATCATTATCGGTACTGACCTTTATGACGCAACACTAGTTTCCAAACAAACATTCACGTGTAATTACTTGGAATGAATCCGAACACTACTCCGAGGTCGACAATTTATCTGACAAACTTTAACCGACAAATTTAAATAACGATTCTTTCATCGTCACTCTTACAAATTCAACTCAGACGGATGATCTAGCCCTTATGTTTAATATTACAAAACCTATAGTTGTTCAACAAGATGCTGGAAGTAAATTTGTAGAAATACATCAAGTCAAAAGTGAGACCATTAAAATGTAATGAGTGGCCGATAAAGTGGTCCTTTATACAACCACGTGCCCGTCACCAAATGTGGGCACAAAGAAACGAACTACCGTAAGGTTGTTACAAAAGACGAAGAAATAATTGTACAATTAATGTCATGAATGATAATAGCACTTGAAACAGTCGAGTAATTGGAAGTCAAGTTTCTTTTACGTTAGTTTTCTAATTGCTACTTCAATGAGTCGATAGATTCCGTTAACAAAACGTTTAATGTTAAAGCTATTAATACAATTACATTGATTATAATAACAACTAGTATTTCAACAGATTTATTACAAAATTTAATTAAAATCGTGTAGATGATCACATTTTATATTTTTCTATTGTTAAGCGTGTAATAATAACCTTTACTATATCAAGTAATTTAAAGAAGGGAATTAAATTCTAATTCATCTTTCTTTGTTATCTGACCACAATCGCGAAAGACAAGGGGCAGTAATACTAAAAAAGCAAAGGGTGATGTCTATAATAAAGTTTTCATTCAAGCTTAACTATAAGACATAATTCTTTACACGAATTTCACTCTTATTACGTTACAATATGTGTCAAATGGTAGCTTACCTGATATATGTTTCAGAAAATAAATCCACGATATCGCATGAGCTAATTTTTCCATTCTAATGCCTTTATTGAATAGAATGATCTAATTGTAAGGGCGACAATCAGATAGATCTTCTCACGTTTTTAATGCATTACTCAATTTAACACCGCAATGAAAGGTATCTACGGGTTAAAAATAGTATTAAAGGTTTTTTAAATTAAAATAATAAACGTTCTACACCTAAGATATTATAATTTACAAGACTCAAAATGAAGAACAGTGAATCGTACAATCACGCAGCACAAATAAAATGTATGTAAAGCTAAAAGCAATTGTACACATGATCTAAGAACTAGTCCAACAACAGATACGCTCATAATTGGTGATGTTTGTATAACAGGAGCCATTCAACACACAGAAGCCGAAAAGAGATTTAAAAATACAAACCTTAGAAAGGCATCTTTACTTGTCTCCGCAAACAAAAGCGTTGCCTTTCAAGTGGGCGAACCGACCAGTGACAAAGACCAGGTTACGAGGAAACCAAATATTATCACGCACAAGAAGCTGAGCAACTGTGGACAACAATGTGGACGTGAATGAATTACTGGACATTCTTCTATATATGTCTGTTCTGAATAACGATTGGTTATTGTTCTCTTACCGGAATGAAGACATGTACATTATTGGCGTACTTATAAGCAGTTATAGTACGTACTCAAATGTGAAGAGTCGAGAGCCATGTGTTACGGAGAAATGGAAGATTTAAATTCAAATTAAACCCAAGTTGATTCAGTTTCACAAACTGTGATAGCCTTGAATCTTTTACATTATTCCTTCTCTTCTTATTTTGATATATTACAATAAAGTTAAGAGTGCCGCTGACTATTACTTTTTTCAAAAAATTCTTTGTTACCAAAGATAAAAATGAAATATTTGCAGCAAATATTTTTCAGTGTATAATTTGAAATATCCATGATGAGATCCCAAGGGAAGCAGTCGTTAGCACGGGCCTTGAGACAATTCTAGTTTTGCAAATTGTATAGAATGCTGCAACAATAAGGCATTGTCATAAATAGCCAATAGCGAAAATGACGGGTTATCATTGTAAGGAGTTTTCTATTATTCTTTTTTTTCGATTCTTTGTTATCCACATCCTCGGGGAATCCGAGACGTGTTCAACAATGCCACCGTGAAATGTATTTATAAACGTTATGATATGAATGGATAATACGCGCGACGGCATTGTCTGGACAATCTACGCAAATCATAACCTTGAGTTTGTACAATTTAGGAATTAGCTTTTCTTGATTTCTGAAGGGTTAGAGCGTAAATCTAATTTTGAATTTAGAGTATATTTAAAAAGTGGCGAATTTCCTTCTGCCATTGAAGCAAACTATGTCTTATTGTTTGCTCTGCTCAACCAAAACCAGTATTTTATTTTGTTTCTTGGATTCTAGAACTGTGGAGCTATTTAGCCAATTAATAAAATATTTATCTACAAGGTGACTAGAATAAACTGAAGATACCTTAATGAATCTATGACAACGGAAGTGAATTTTATAACACAAGCGATTCAGTAAGTGCAGAAAATCAATTTAAAGGGAAATAAAAACTTTATTAATCAGGCTCGATAATGATTTTTGAGATTCTAAAAAGTTACTATAGAAATAATTGAACGAATGTCCCTTAAATACCACAGTCGGCGGCCATTGTGATCCCGAATAAAGAACTAAAGATAAAAGAAATAAAAAAGATTGTCTCGTTTTCTGTTTGAACAATGCGCCGTGTCACAGCCAGCCATGTTGCGAGGCGAACCAATAGCAATCGAAATATATAAAATCAAAATCTCATTTGGTTTTTTATACTTTCATTTTTCTAGTTTGACTATTTAAAAATTGTCTATTTTGATACATTATATGGAGCCAGGGGTCAGGTCTTCTTTTTAGAAATATTATATGCAGGTAATGTGAGAATTGTTTTAAATCAAATATTAAAATTGTTCAGTTTAGCACACTAAAATTGAGATTTTAAAGATATATGATTAATATATGCATTGACTATTAAAGAGTAACAACTATTGTACTTAACTTTAAATCAAAGTAATCGAATATAACTGTTAGGTCTTGATATTACGTAGTGAAGGGAACTCTTTCTATGACGAAAGCCATGTCTGTTTTTTGAAGTGTACTATGCGTTCTATCAACTAATCAGTATGTTATGTCTAAAACCCCTATTATAACTCAACTGGTAATCTGTGAGAATATGCAAACCGTTGCAATACATTCGTTTATTATGAAATCCAAAATAATTCTCAAATCTAAAAGTATTCAAAGAAAATTAATCGACATTCAAAAGCTCGCAGTAGTAAAGCCTAAAATAACAAAATTCCTTTGTACGAGATATTGGATTCTATGATTGCGTACGAGATTCTTTGTCACTTTTTGTTGACTCTTGTATTTTTTTGTCATCTGTGATTCGATACGTTGACGGATATCTATTGTATGTTGTTTTTTTTTGACACCTGAATCTAAGAACGGAGTAGAGGCTGATCAATTTGATCCTTTGTTACATGTGCTAGATGCACCGGATGCAATCTAAATATCTTACAATTTTTTTGTGCAAGCTACCAAATTTTGAATTAAGCAGAATTTTGAAATAAATTAGTAAGTTTTTGTTTTGTTAAATAACATTATAAAATGAATATTCCGTATATCTTTCCATTTTTGGTCCACATAATTTAACTGGAATATATATTATATGATATCTAAGATACTATTGTGTTATGGTATCTTATTAAGTTTTAAATACTTTGCAGTTAATATCATAAATAATATCTCTCAGTCTAAATTTTCAGGCATTATTGCAAATAAACTTGTGTTTACTCAATAACCTATTACCTACTTATCATTTCTAGTGATAAGTCGTATCTATACAGCGGTAAAATCTTATTATTTCAAGTAAACTCTTATGCTTACTAAATTCATAAGTAAAGTCATATTTTGTTACAGATTACTGCAGTAAATAAGTTGAAAAAAAAATCACGACTAGTTATTTAATTTTAGAACTCCTTGAGAAGTTGCAAGGCTTTATAAATAATATCAATGTTACTATTCCATGGGTCCACCTTCTCCGCAGGGTTCCAGTGCTGGGCGGGCCTGCCCTGCTGAGAGCCCGCCCTACTGAGGGATGTAAGGGAACGCGAGAATTCACACGATTACCATCATACTAATGCGTTTTGTGTTTCCATTTAATTATAATGTTAGTTACAAATTTTACACCTTTATAAAGTTATTATTATACCAAGATTACTCCTTATATCTATACAAATGCGTATTATAGAAGTTTCTTTATTTTTAATGCCTCTAAACGTTCTGACATTGCTCGGTTAACATGTACTGCGGAAAAAATGATCTTTACAAGTTATTAAATATAACTTTGTTAATACAATCAAAACAAAGTTTATTTAAGATGTGTATACAATTCTTCTGCGAAAAATATCTAAATGAGCGGGATATCCATATCAAAATTCACTAAATATTTTATAAGAATTTGGAATGCAAATAATAATAGTTAGCTCAAGCATATTAAAAATATAACTTAAAATTCACACAGCACACGTATTCTATAAATTAAATTCCAATTCATCTAATAAAATAAGTGTAACGCAACTTACCCGTAGGGCGCCGCCTTGAGCAGTCGCGGATGGGTTGGCCTCCCATGCTGTGATGATTAAACACTTGATATAAGTGAACTATGAGAAATATGGGTGGTACTTTTAGACTTTATGGGTAAATCGAAATTCTCATGTTTAATAATATGAGAAATTTACAGTTTTAAATCGCCATACTTTTTCAACTGCATTAAGTATTCCCTTCCATATCTTTTTGAAAGGCCGGCAACGCGTCTCCAAGTCTCTTGGTCTTGCTGATGTCTTGGAGACGGTAATCACTTGTCGTATGCTCGTTTGCCCTACTATAATATAAAGAAACGTGTCTGAATATAAATATTATAATTCTTCTAATGGTCTTCGAAGGATGAGCTTCATATTACCTTAAAGCTATTCGATATCTTAACCACATAATATTATTAAATTCCAATGATCTTTCGTGGGCTTATTAAGTAGTGAGAAGTACCCTATAAATAGTCTTGTTTTCTAACCACCTGTATATTATTACGAAATCATAAAAGACATATACCTAATAAGGAAGTTGAGATTTTGGCAAACAGGCACTTGAACATACAAACCTATATTCTTCCTCAAAACTGATTTTTAGGCTTCTCTTTGCTTATTAGTATTATTTTCTTTTTTAATTTGAGCATATGGAAATTTATAGACGGAAGCGTATGACTTATGATCAACGGAAGGTATACTTATAGCTAACGGCCCTTTCAAAAAAGAGCACAAAACGTTTCACTATTTAACTTAAAATCAAGAAGTCAACGGATTTACTTCCTTACCCCATATCCACGCTTCCTTTAAACCTGTATATCCCCTACATACAACACCAGAGCACACAAGCATAATAAATTAAAGGTACAACAATTTCGATACTCGACATTTTGACGTTAAACATATTCAAATTCCCATAGAAGACACTGGACTTCTCTTAAATTATACAAACCTTTAGACATTTTGATCATAAAATCTCCATACAGTATAATTAGGTATTATTCTGTAGTTTGCGTATGGGTTAGTGGACAAATAGTGGAGTAGGACCAGCAATGGGACAAAACCCTGTTTACATTGTGTATGAATGTATAATTAATAAAGATATGTCGCATGAGAAAGTTTCTTGCTTTTTAACTACTGTTTTATTAACGTAAGTAAATTTAAAATATTTTATATTCTGCAAGTAGATTATAATATGCTGTGTGATAAATACCAGGTCATTTCGATCAGTAATGAGTTAATCACGGAAATTTAAATAAACAAACTTACTGAAATAAGTTTGTTCGATGTGCCTGCATATTTAAAATTCTAAATTTAATATTCAATGACTGCAGGTGATTATATAAATGGCATTCCACATTATGTATGAAGGTGTTTTAATAATTTGATAATATTAAAATTATATTACTCATTACATTATCAATAACTTATAAGTTTTAACTAAAAGTAAAGTCACAGGTATGTATTAGTACTTAATATTATACGTCACAGCTTCACGCCTTTCGGCTCAAGAAACGGCGCAACAAAATACTGAGTTATATCCTTACGTTATAGTCCAAGAGTTGACAATATAATTTAAATGCTAGTATTTCCAAATGACAATATACTATAAATATCAGCAAGAATTGCAATTAGCAAGAAAGTGTACATATATAAATTAAAAAAATATTATTAATCAGCTGTATAGCTAACTGATAATATTTTTTATATTGTGTATATACATATGACATAGGTATATTTCATAATTTTAACATCTAAGAACGCTGGCTCGTTATAGGAAGTTGATGTTTATAATGTCAGATATCCATTCTTTTATCGTTTTATAATTTTAAACATACCAATAACATTTTGATAGAAATCTTGAAATTAATATGTCTGACCACTAGACCATCCATCAAAGCTGTCCGGTCTTTCTTTTAAATTAATATTGTTTTTATAAAGCCTATACATACATTTAATTTACCATAAAATTCGTTAGCTCTTTGCCTATTAATGTTACAATGCGCAATCAATAACAATTTGAGTACGAAGCGATGCTGATTTGTTGTCGTATATGTTTGTCGCGAGGTGGCAGCACTGCCAGCTCTACACAGAAAAGATTAATTGGGTATGCGAAAAATTCAATTATACTTCACGTTATAATTTATTGTTTTTATTAGTCATTGCATTCTTTTATCGGTATTTTACTTTTGAAAATTCGCTCAATGAAAGCCTATAAAATTTAATAATACAGAAATTATTTAAAACATCTTTAATTGATGTTATAATATATTTGTTCTGGAAATATTTATAAAGCTTCAAACACACAAATCACAACGCAAAAATTGAAATAAAATAGTTGATAAAGCCTATATTTGATATTCCACTAAAGAAGTAGATCTGTCTTACAGAGCATCAAGTATAAAAACAGTCTCAACTTATTTAAAAGTGCTGAGAAAACGATGAACAAACAAACTTTTTTAAAAAAATCATAGCGATTTGATATTGAAGTCTCCTTAAAGTATTTTTACGTTTAAATTACCTAAACATTCCAACGGATTCCACTAAAACTTCTGTTAAATCGCGATAATACTTACAAACAATAATACAAATAAACAAAACGTATAATATTATTATACGTACATTCATTTCACAGTGGTGTGATGGCGGATTTTCTGTATAAATAACGAACAAACGAGACTCAGTGCTCGGATAATCCTGATTTACCGCGAGCCGCTACCCGCAGCGATTGCGTGCGTAAGAAATGTTGTCTAATTGGGGAAATAACTTGAAAAATGTGTAAACCTCGCATATATGTGACACTAGTTAATTTAATATAAGGTTAAAATCGTAAAGTTGTTGAAATTATAAACAATTAGCAGTGTGCCTTGCCTTTGCCCTACTTAAACATACGGTTTCACCTTCGTGATATTCGTGATTATAATTTATAAAATTTATAGAAAATTTACCACACATCCCACCCTCCACCTTTTTGACCTGAAGTTAAATTATCAGAAAAAGAAAAAGTCTATTGTTATATCTTGCCTACAGCAATATGAAAATTCTTTAAAATTAATTGAGTGATTTAAATGGCAAAAGCGTAACAAACGAACTCCCGTATTTATGTAATAGGACATTTATCGGCATGGACACTTTTATGTATCTCAGGTACAGGTCAGGGACTCTTGCAGTACTTAATCTAAAATGGTTGGACGCTTTCGGAGATTAACAGTAAAAAATGTCAAGACACAATACTTTATATAGGCAAGTAATATTAGAAACTTTAGTATCTTTACTGTTATTGAAATTGGGAATTTCTCTATTCATATTTGTAACAAAACTCCTACAAAAGTTTGTTAAAATATATTCAATAATTTGATTACCTATATACACACCTTTCACAAAAATAATCTCTACGTAGCGATAAAATTGTTTCATTCCTTAGTTTTAAAATACGTGAAAAGTGAGACAAAAATACAGATATTAAATAATGTCTTAGAATACTTTCTGAAGTTTAAAATAATTACTTTTAGATATCAAAGTTTTCATAATATAATAAACTTATTCATAGAATGTTAGGTAAACTTTTTAAATACAATATATACAAAAATTAATTGTTTTATCATAAAAAATCAATTTTAGAGATTGAAAAGCGTAATCGCCTGAAGGGAAAATTATATTCATAAAGAGAACATATGGCGTAACAAATAGTTACAAAACCCGCTATTGTTTATTATGTTTGCAAATTACGATAAATATATTTAGTCTGTACTGTGGCGCATAAGCGGACAGCGATTTCTAATTGCATTCTGAGATGAGCATGAGATTTTAACACAATCACAGAAAACATAAAACAGAAGTAATCGAATAAAGATTGTTAATTCGACTACTACGGGCTTACGAACATTCATCTATTAGTAATGTTATAATCAATATTTGATTTATAGCTTAAACAATGCAAACGATAGAGGATGGAAAACCATTTGAGGTATTAAAATAAATAATTTACTAAAACATTTTTCACTTTTTCACGTTTTTATAGAATGAACTCTTGCAATGCTATTTTAAAAAGATATAGCTATTCTAATATATTCCCGCTTTAGCTTATAACTTAAAAACGTTTGCCCTAAAGCACTACACATGGCTTTTTAAACGCTTTACGGACAATCGTTTTCACGTTATTGTTGAAATTAGCGCTAATGTATTGTGAGAGAAATATAAAGGAAACATTTGCTACTTAGTTCTTCGGTGACAAAATATTTTTTTGAAGGCTATCCAGCAGATGGTTTGCAAAACTATGTTCAGGCATTAAAGGGCAAAGAAAGTTGTGAGCCTAGCATGAAAAGAAAAATATAGACGTTTTTATATGTTCATTGATTTGGTCCTATTAAAGGAATGTTATTTATCTGGGCTATTAAAAATTTGATAGATGTTTCTCTAAAATGGAGTCAGGAGTTGAATAGCTACCAAAACACATACATACTTCAATAAATACAGTTAAGTTGTTAATTGAAAAAGTTATATAATCAATATAATTGAATATTGATTTCTATAACAAAATATTGAAAGCCCAGAAACATTTTTTTCGATTCAGCCAGAAAGTAAGAAAAGAACTTTCGTTAAACTAGTATTTTTCAGTTTAATTGGTGTTGAGAGCTTGTCAATATTAAAAATCTTTTAGAAATTTCATAGTTCTTAAACTGTATTATATTATAATATTAAACATTCTCAGAAGCAATCACCCAGAGGCGTCTTTGAGCTATGTAGCGACTTGGTAGGCATGCGGTTAGAAATTCCAGGGTTCGTGTGCAGTGCACTTTCTGCACTATAGGTAATAACACCCTTATCATCGACAACCACACCAGATTTCTTCTGTATGCTATCAATATATTAAATAGAAAACTGAGCGAAATTATCTAATAATGTTTCATTTCTACTATGTCTTAATTAGGAACCGGACGCATTCTTTGACAGTACAAAGAGCCTTTGTGCCTCTAACATCTTGAATTACACAATTTGTTGAAGATAACAATGAGGTATGGACTTTTATATCATGAAGGCCGGATGCGTTTGTCTAAGCTCCCAGAAATAAAGCGTTACAATAAATGTGGAGACAGTATTGCAATAAATCGTGATAGTGGGTGGAATAGTGTATCCATAGAGTGGACATTATTGAACAATCTTCATGATATTTTTACCAATTTTATTTATAAACGAAATATATATTATAAATCATTTTCCTTGGAAATCCATAGATAAGTATAAGATATGTATTACAATTTACAAAACTAATGGACTTAGTCATTTATTATCATCTTAACCTTAATTTTACCAAGATTAATCTTGGTAAAATTTAAGGATTTGTAATCTTTACGTTTTTCTGATTATAAATCAAAGATAGGTATAAATGCTTTAAACAAAACTATAAACTTTCTCCGTAATCTCTGTTTTATGTCTTAGAAGTTCTTAGTTTTATTTAAAATAGTTTTGATCTATCTACATAAATTCTAATTCTACCTGCTAATGTTCACATTAATTGTAAAGCACGGGTCGACTCCATCGATTTTTGTTCCAACACGTTACGCGCGGAAGACGTTTATAATTTCATAATATTAAAATGTTTCGCATTGATCCGACCAACAATACTCAACAATTGCAACAATAGGTGTCTATAACAATGATACTATGGCAAACATGTGAAATGTCATTGTCACCGCGAAACTTAGAACGACCTAAGCATGATAGTAGCTTCTTGGAACTTTCGTTCTTATAACTATGTTGTTATGATTTGGTTTTCTACATACTACATTCGTACGTGTTTTAGGTGCTAAAATTGTTAGTTAGCAAAGTTTTGTGGACAATGAAAGGTAAGGATGGGCAATGGGAGGCATTGTGTAGTGTGCGAGGACAATATGCGATCACATTTAGAATTTTTGGACAATTTTGGCTTTTTGCAACGGGTTGCACCTTGATTTCAGGGCCGGACCATTTATCAATAATTTTATATTGTTTTATCATAAATTACTTTTTGAGTAATTTACGAGAGAACTGGACTGCTAACACATAGATATGTTAAGTAAAAAATGATATATTATGCGACTGATAAAACTAACGATTGCAATTTTGACTACTATAAATAAGTTTATATTGCTCTCTTTGTCCTTATATTTTGTTCTATATATATTAAACACATAATTACTAAGTATATAACCGATAATATTTCACTTAAACTTTTAGGTAAATCTATGATTATAACATTTATTTTACTACTTTTAAATTCTAGATATCGTTTATTAAAATTTAAAGCGAGTGATGGCGTTCGCTGGAATAGTCGTTACTTGGCCTCTGGCTAACGTACATAATTAATACTTATGAATAGTTAATCCTATAAAATTATGTCCAAGAAATTAGGATGTGATCTTATTTGAAATTTCGTTATTGATGTGTAAGTCCATCCCTGGACAAATTAGCGAAACACCGGGGTGGCATACTTTCGGAAACTACTTGTCACATGACAATGGGACGCTTGTCGAACCTTCATACAAAACGGGGGCAGAAGTGCCCGCAATGAACCACTAGCCGTATTATGCATCTGTACTATTGAAAAACTTCGGACACAACAATTAATGTACTATCTCAAAAATTATTATTGTCTTAAAATTAAGTTTTGTTGATATAGAATTTTGACACTAAATATTCTCGTATAATTTGAACAAAATCAATTAAATAAACTTGCGATCTTTGTAAATACAATACTCAATTGTGGCATATTTTGTATGCTTATACTACTTACTAAATTTATAACGCTAAATTAGAAAAATTTAATAACGACTTTGTTTGATACTGATTATTTTATGTATAATTATGATCATGATTAGCCAGTTCTAACCATCAGTTCACGCAGAATTAAATTTAAATTACAATTTACAAGATTGTAAGTTTTTTATCCATTTTAAATTCTCTATCCTGTAGTAAGGCAGCCCGAGATTAAATTTTGTATATTCTAACGACTACTTATCTTTATATTCTTCGAGAAATCCATTCACAAATATTATGAACGCGCTAAGCCCTCAGAGACGCCGATGTTTCATTAATATTGACTATTGTTGCAATTGTTCTGTACATTCATTCATACGGTGAAAGTTGCAATTGTTGTATATGAAGTAATTATAATATATAAGGATATTATTATTACTTCAGGTACAATTATACTGCATTACTGTAAAAGTATTAAACTAGGATTTTAAAGAGCATTTTATTTTAATTTATATTTACCTAGCTTTTGCCCGCGACATCGCCCAGTTGTCTATCATATTGCTTTTGGGTAATTTCATTAAATGTACAGATACGGGATTTCTCCTGCGTTATTATTTATGTATAGATTATACGATATTTTTTATACGATAGGAAAGTAAACGAGAATGCAGTTCAGCTATACTAAGCGATTCCAGTCGCCCATTGACATCTCCATGATCAGCATAATATCTAGAAGACACGCTGCCAACCTATTAAGGTTAAATTGAGGCAAGGTCTTAGCCGTAGCCATATTATATAATTATTGACGTTGTGACGTTCTGCCGCTGGCCTTATTTATTTTTTATTTCGATATTTGAAAATTCATAGACGGAAATCGAAACACGCATAGCGTACTTTACGGTTTTTCTATCTATGTACGGTGGTACGTGACCCAGACGGTATTTAAGTCTTTTTTAAACATTCAATTAGAAGGTACCTTCTATTTAATCCTATCATTAACTAAACTAAAAGTATATAACTGTCCCTGAAAAGCAGGTGATACTATAACATATTTATTTCTCAATGAAACACAAAAGTTACAAATTCCTTCTTCTTTCATTCACATTACAATCAGAGGCTTTTAATTTTACTTTCCACTTAAATTCATTTACACTATATCTTCCATTCAAATTAAATATTCTATTAATGTACAATAGTTAAGGAGCCTTTATTTAGTATCAGTCATTCACGACACCTCACCAAACCTGACTAAGCCGGAAAGATCAACAATTGACTTATAACATAGTGACGCTTTGTTGAAACCGCTCGTTTTTAGCCATGATTTTTACTTCGTATAAATAAGGCTGTGCATACACGGTAACTTAAAACCTTACGTTTTCTATAAAACCATTATAATTTACGAGAATAGGATAATATACATTGTTTGTTTATTGAAAATTTATAAAAAGTGCATAATTTACTGAATTAATTGCCGTATAAGTATTCTCTCAAAAAATGGGGTAGATGCTTGCCTCTAAGTAAACATAGAAATATTATTCATGGTCTAATGACAGCCTCTACAATATGAAGGTTAAAGATACATATATTGTGACTAAGTTATTATGAAACGGACAGACACTAAATTAATAAAACTTTTGGATGTCTTATATGCAACACAACACGCCTCCTAACCGTAGTAGATACCAGTTTTTAGTTAAAAGTTTTTTCTTTTCTTTGCTAATGCTGTTAAGAAGATATTATTTAAAAGAAATTAACGAAATTTAACCACCTATGATGATATCTTTAAAAGTCGTAGAAAAAAGTAATAAGATGGTACGTTGTTAAAACACCTAAGGCTAGAACGCGGCTGGCAGACAGTACGGCACCGAGATTAACATTGATCAGCCATTTCATTAACCGTCTGCGTATTGTTAGCATTTTTAGAGAACTCATTGTTGTGTGAAAACTTCCTAAGTGGGATTACTTCGGTTCTGGAAAGCTACCGGACGGCATTGTGTATGTTTATGAATGATATTCTGTGTACAGACAAAATTGTTGTATTTTTACAAGCTTTTTTTTTGTCAAAATAAATGGTTCACCTTTTACATAAATGAGATGAAAAGCAATCGACTCTCATGTTTCTTGTTTGAAATTTCTTCTATATTATAGCTTAAATCCAAGCGAGCTAACTAGCTAAAAGCGATTCATATCGGATGTCATCATTTGACAAAGCCACATGACTACCATTTATGTGGTTCCCATTTACATCTAGTTCCATAAAATAAGACTAATTCCTAAGAGGAAGATTCAGTAAATAAATTTTCTCGTTTACGTTTATCATTCAGACCAATTACAATGCAGAGACAATTGACAGTGGACTTATGTACATCTTAACAAGGTTTCAGTTGTCGTTTATGTGCAAAATTATTTGCACTATATAGAGATCAGATTTAAAAGGCCTAGACTACATCAATTTAATTCAAAATGCATAAACGACATATAAGTTGTGAGTTCAACAATGATTCAAAATTGAAATGTCACTACACTCAGTGAAGCGTTAAATGAATAATAGGATACAATTATTTCATTAAACCAAGCACAAAGCGTATTTTACACATGACTTGGTGTCGACGAGAATCAAATCCCGGATTATCAGGAGCCCACTGTGAATTTGATTATCTCAGAACCATTTTATCATAGTCAGAAGACAAAGTTTTTCCGTCCGGGTATATAAGCGGCGACCTGCGGGCTCAATCGCGTCCTTTTAATATATCTTATATTCAATATATTTTAGAGTCGGTGGTGATAACTATGGCTCGCGGTTTCAGCTGAATATATATAATACACAATCCTATCAAGACTACACGATAGTGATTAAGAAGAGTTAATGTCTAATTTAATACAGTATTAGCTATATAACAGTGAAAGTACCCTTAAAATCCGTTCTAGTCAGACCAGGTATTTTAGAGATTAGCTGCAACAGACAGACAGAAATTCTGAAATTCTATTTTTTATGTAATACTTTTAAATTTATTTAAAAAATCTGTTTTGATATTGCTGTTTTCCATATACGGAAAGTAGAATTAAAAGAAGAATTTGCTTGAAAATTTATTAATTGAAAATGATGGCTCAGGTTATAGATAGATAAATTTAAATTAAGTGAGGTTGGACTGGTGTTATACTCATTATAGACATACAGTTTATTCCTCTCTCAATTCTGAAGTATCCATCTTCTCCCCAAGGCTCGCCCCAAGAGTTTTTGACTATCCAATACGGAACGTCATTTTCTATAATAAAATTACACAGCTTTTAATTTTCACTTAAGTCGAAATAACATATCTTGTAATCAAAAAATGTCTTACAACTTCAAATGGTGGTATTATTAAGATTTGAACAGGAGGACTTTAAACATTTCGTGTCATGGACCCTACGTTGTACTATATGGGCTAGATGATAATTATTATTTTAATAAAATAAGTACCTTAAAGGTAAGAGTGAAATATAATGTAAATAATATATAAAAAATAGTAGTAAAACACTGTGTCCAATACAGAACACTTTTCTTGCCTTCGGTTTGTGTCACTACTCTGTTAAAACGTTTAATGGCAGAAACATGTGCGTACTCTTTAGGTCATAGAATTATTTTATTAGAATTCTATGTCTATGGAGATGACTTAACAATGACCGATGTGCGCCAAATTAAATAATATAAAGCTTCTATACTCAAAAAGTTGTTTTTTTCCAATAATGTCATTTACTTTTTCCAAAATAGAATAATGAAGTTAGAAAATTAAAAATTATTACCTGTTCCGTAACCAATAAGCAGGACCGCATGATCACATACATCACTGTTACAATCAGGAGACCGGATTATGCCCCTTTCATAAAACATCAGATGCCTTGCATTAATACCTGAAAAAATTATTTAGTTATTTCAAAATGTTTAGTAAAGACTTTCATCGTCTGCTTCATTTAATCGTCTGTAGATAAGTTTGAACTATTATATGTACTTAGTGTTACATCCTGAATCGAACCTTCAAAAAAATTCAAATATCTGTCCTTGGCAAAGCTATCAACTGAAATAATAGACATGATAAATAAGGTAATATTTTTACATCATTTTAAGTATCACGTTAATGTGCCAATGTACATATTGCATTAAGCATCACGTTTAAATTTTTTTCTTCCTAGCAAAAAATTTAGTCACTTTCCTGCCCGTAAAAATAGTTCAACAGAACAGACGGAATATGCCCATCCACACTTTACTATAGGACTTAATATAGAATTTACTTTATTTTTAGTCACGGATGTTAATCATTATAATGAGAGTCATCCTTAATTTTAAAAGTGCTGTTTCCATTTTATTGTTATTACGAAAAGTTTAAAACATTTCACAAAATTCATATGCCTTAATTGACTTTTCATATTCTTAGAGTTAAATTTTAAATTTGTTAATAGCATTTTTAAGATTACGTTTCTCACCTATCGTTGCTGGTCCGAGTTTATGCAATAATATTTTAAGCTTGTCCTCATCGTTGCCCACATGTAAAAGCCTGCAGTTTGCTACGTGTACTTTAACTTTATTTTTTTCGTATCTACATTTGCCATCCCTCCCTTCATAAGGGTAATCCTTTTCTAACATTGCACCATTTTCAGTAAGATAGCTGTTAATAAGCGCGTATTATATTACAAGAGCGTAATTTAAGTTTAGACTCACTAAAAACACTTAATTATATTTTTAGTGAACTTAAAAAGTACTAGATCTTAAGTAACGATTTTAAAATGTTCAAGATTATGTTAAAAATGTAAATATATTTGTCTATAAATCTTTACACACCTAAATAGATATGTTTTTATAGATTATACCTTAAAGCCTTCGTGAATGGTAGTTACCAAACAAAACAAACGCATCAAAATCGGCCCGCTATCGGACACTACAAGTCAAATTTTGTCGGGGCTTAGAAAGATAGCACATTAGGTTTCAAATGTTATATAGACAAATTTGTAGTTTTATTTACCTTTTTCCTACATAGCTTGTTAGTTACCTTTCTCTTTCATTATAAATATTTGGAAATTTCTAAGTAAGTTTTAAAATTTCAACTTCAATTAATATATGAGGTGTAATCCATAAATATGTATGCATTAGAGTTTCTTTAAGACGAATTTGTTATAAAAAATCTGTCTAAGTCTACTGCTATAAATTAAGAATGAAAAATAAATTTACTAGGACTTACACAAATGGATATTGTAAGTCTGTAGTACCCCTGCAACCTTGGGAATTTTTATCACAATCCACGAGTTGCTGTTCAGAGAGTTCTAGAATCTCATTATGTTTTATTGCGTATTGGCTCTCCAAAGCGCCTTAAACACAAAAAACATTTGTAATTAAAAAAATAAATTCAATCATAACTCAAAAATAAGGAACAGCATCTTGTCTATTTAAATAAACTTATATTTTGTTTTTTCGGGCCTATCTGTGTGTGCACAGGCTAATCATCGAACATGCTCAAGAGATTGTCACAAGTTTCACTAGTAAATTATGTTTATTACGAAAAAGAACATAATCTTTATTTCGTTTCAATGTCTCAATATATTAGAAATCTGTAAAAATCGTGTAACTGTACATCCAATAAATCAATCCAAAAATCATATGATATAAAAAGAAGTGGTTGACAGATTTTGTCAAACGATGATCATGAGTGAAACCGTGTGCAATAGCTGGTTTTAAAATATATATATATATATTTATTGAATTACCCATAGCACCAAATGCCCAACAGGAACCACAACGGTTCTGGCTTTTAACTCTCGTGACCACGTTCTTTGTCCGCCAGTCAAACTCGTCTGGTACGACGATAGATGTGTTGGTTACAATAACTCCAAGTGGACAGTGTACTTCATTATTGTCATCGCTCAGTCCAGTGTAGTATTGAATGAATTCTTCTTCAGTTAGATCAGAGAATTTCGTTACACCTAACAAAATATAACATATATTTTTATGTCTATTAGAACAATCTCGTACAAATATATTATTTGTTCTAATGAAATTTAGTATTTAATTACTAAATTTCAAACTGTGGTTTTCAAATTGATTTTATGTGACACATATGGCTGAATGAAACTGAACCTGAGATTTACTTGAAACTCAGCAATACCTAGCCACATGCAATAACTGTTCAATCATAATATACATTTTTATTTCTATTCAGAAATTACGAGTATACACAGAAGTCAACACGCGCACTTACTGACTTGTTTCATTTGTGAACTGTGGCCTACCTAACTCAACGGCATTTAAATGTATCTTTTGAATGTGTCCTACTAATCTACGAAAGTTTATCTTACGTATATCTGCTATCGTGGTATTATTTTATTAATATAAATAAGACTCTAAAATGTATAATTGTTCGTTATAAAAATATGTTTTAGAACACATCAATCTATTATTAAAAAAATAAATAAAGCGTATAAAATAAATGTAATTACCATAAACAGCATCGGTGCTTTCCTCATTCTTTTTATTGATTTCTTTAAGATTTTCAATAAATATCATTTTCCTTTGACTCTTTTCAGTTTCACTGTCATATTTTATATCGAACGTCTCAATAAACTCTTCAAAATAATGCTCTACGTTTGCTAGATTGTATACATCGTAATGTAAATAACTTTTGCCCTGAACGAGCAAGCAATTCACTAAGAAAAGTACCACGACTCCTAACATACTTAAAACAATGATAATCAATATTATTATTGTTCTTATATATCTTTTCTGTGACATTTTTTCATCGTTCTCCGAATTCCATATGTAATGTATTATGTGGGATATTTTTATTAGCCTGTTACAGGAATGTACGTTATCAATAGTTATAAATGAGTCAAATACTCCGATTCAGTTATTATTGATATGCGTATTGATAATTAATGTTGCGCTGCGGTTTCCCCTGCGTCAACTTTTTGTATTCTTTAAAAGAAATTTAATAACGAATACAAGGATATTGTACCTAATCCTAAAAATAACCACGTATGCTAACATACAAATATATAAGAACCCTTTAGACTTTATTAGCTTTAAAACAACAAAACATACGCATCAAAATAAACCTATTCGTTTAGGAGCTTGCACGATCTCACGGACAGATTTGTGGATGAAAAGTGGCTCGAGTATTATCAAGTAAAATACGCTGATGGGAAGTATGATCGTCGGCTGAGGAAATAAAAATAAATATATTATAAATTATCCAATTAGTAAATGCTGTAAAAGATGTTTCTTTTAAATTCTGTCCGTCACGTGCTGATATAAAAAATAGATTTTCATAGCCATCAGGCATGGTGTATTACAACTAATTTCTACAAAGTCACACATTACGTAAAAGTAATTTCATGAACATTTAAAAAAGTTTAATTTCACATGATGAAAGTTACAAATGGATTCAAATCTATTCATCGAAAGTCGCCATTATTGCAAGAATTGTCCAAAGAATGTCTCTGTGAATTTCATTTGATATTTCCATTAAATTTCAATTCCCGAACTCATCACGACCACAATGGACGCTCCGACAATGGAAACACTCAATACCGTTACTCATATTTGATAATTGTTTGTCTCATTTTAAAATTACGTTTCAGATATCTCGTGTATTTTTATGATTTATCAACAGCTTTAGTGACGTTATATTTTAAACTATAGGTAAAAATCCATCGAATTTACAACTCAGTTTGGTTTTCGTAAATTTCTACCCACTTTTATGTTCTACATAATTAAAATATAAATACATAACAAATTAAAAATAATAAAAAATGAAATATTATTATATATTTATGTTATAGTTCAGATGAATATGAATTGGTTATTATTATTTTATAGAAATATTATGAGTCTAGGACATAGTGTGGTTTTTATCTAATTAGTAGCTATATCGTATAGTATATATCCTCAGTACTTGAATTCTTATAAGTGTTTTCGATAAAAAATAATTTATTTGTTTATGGTTGCTTGAGTCGCAATACTCAAAAGCAGATGACAAACGCGATCATGAATGGAAATAGGCCTACACTATTAATATTGTCCAAAGTCCAGGATCGCCAGACACCACGGAACCATTCATTCAACAACAAATAGCGGGCATTATTTATACTCTCGTGTGTCCGATATTAAAATACGTACAATGACAGCGCATTGTTGAAAGATGGAGTTTGTGGAAATTTATATCCACTATACAAAAGATGGTAAAAAAACTGTCAATGCTCGTGCGACAAAGGTGTTCGAAGAATTATTTCGGACGATTTAGGATTTAGGGTTGTGTCGTAGTATTCGAATTTTAAGTTTTAAAATTAGCTTTATAAAACATTATTTTACATTAATTTGATGATATATTTACGTTTATTAGATACCGATAATAGTAGAACAGATTTTGATAATATCAGGTAATCTTCAAAAAAAGGAATTTATAATAAATAAATTTTGATAATTTTTAGAAAATTATCAAAAAAATAAACCATGGTGCACAAGCAGCTTTTAAAAATTATCAAAATTTTTAGAAGCTGCTTGTACACCGTCTAGTTAAGCAGTAAGTTGGTTCAGACGTAGTTAAAACGTAAAATTAACAAATTTATAAAGTAATAAAACAATAAGAAGTGAGAAAAAAATAGAGAAACATTAATTATAACTATATAAAACATACGTAGTTTTTATTTTGTAGTATCTTTTATATAATTTATATTGGATTAGTACTCTTGTTCTTGTTACAATAGCACTAAAAAAGACTGAACATTCCGGTTCTAATACTGCGATAAATTTTTTAGCACAAAATCTTACAAGAACAACTATAATGATAGCGAAAAAATCTTGGTCAAGTTAATATTGATGTCGTAATTAAAAAGTTACTTAAAACATGGCTTTACAGTAATCAAATTGTTATCATATGTTTTTATCACCCCCTGTATATCCGTAGGAGCGTGACGAACACGAGAAACTAGTTTTATACACGACCGAGTGATATGTATATCTGTCCTTTTTCATCACAATGGAGATAGACAAAGATATGCTAAATAGGGCAGGAACAGGTTACAATGTCGTGTTACAACTTATAAAGTATGTGGGTGAAGTTTTAGGTTATTCTTTTTATTACACTGGAAGCGAACGCCCATGAGTTTAGAATTTCTCTTGAAATACATCTAGTCATAAAAACAGAAACCTTATATCTCAAAAGTGAATCCAAAGTATTACATTTTAGCTCACTAAATGCATAACAAGATAGCCCTTAAGACAATGTTGCCTATTTGAGGTGTACGAATAAGGATTCGAAAGGACAGTTACGTTCATTTGAATAGTTGTTATAATTTACATTATTTTATTGTTTGGGTGTAGGGAAAAGTATAACTTACGGTGTATCGAGCTTTCACCCATCTCATTCCTTACTGGTCTTACATATTATATTTTTATTCTTCTTTTTATATTTCTACTAGCTGACCCCACAAACGTCGTTTTGCCACATAATAATAGGGGTTGACTGTAGAGGGGTGAAAATTGGGGGTTGTATGTATTTTTATAT